>CM029377.1:15126809-15359309 GCA_017165825.1 Hepsetus odoe | reverse complement strand
GACACTAGTGTGTTATGCAGTTTCAAGCAAGTCTATTTTTTGGTTTTTATCAATTTGACACGGTTTAATGGTAGCATTTGGTGACTGAAGTGTGCAAAATAACACAACACTTTAGCAACTTCCGCTCCTTCATTAACATATGACGCCTTTTATAGACTAATTATTTTACCGCTGATTTACGATTGTGCTTGATCTGTGTTTTCATACACTTAGCAATGTGACAAGAAAAAGAAGCGGAGAATGGAAGGAAGACGGATGTGAAGGGGGAAGAGGAAATAACATGAAACGCTGAGCGGTGATGTGTAGCATGTTAAGTGGGCTTCAGGAAAGATCCTGCAGGATTTAGTGAAGACTGTCTCCCTGATGGACGGAAGGAAGCAGTCTCTTTCTTAGCATGTCTCTTCATCCTCCAGCCATATGTCGCTCAGCATGTCTTTTTGCTCACGCTTTCCTTTCTGGACTTCATGTCTTCCATCTCTGGCCCGACATCACCCCTTTAGCCTCGCACCATTATCATCAGGAAATTACAGAGAGAGAGAGAGAGAGAGAGAGAGAGAGAGAGAGAGAGAGAGAAGAAGAGGGAGAGAGATATTTAATCCCCTCTCTTTGCAATGAATGTTGACTAAAAGCTGGTGATTCCTCATGCTTTTATAGCCTACTTCATCCCATTCACTCTCTTGCCCTTGTAACGTCTCCTTTTGTCTTTCTTCCTTCTTTCCATGTCTCATTTCTTCCTCTCATCTACTTTTTCTACCTTGCATTTTTTCTCTTGACCTTTTTCTCTATCTAGCACCCATCCTCCTCTGTCTCATTTTCCCCTCGTGTCTCTCTCTCTCTCTCTCTCTCTCTCTCTCTCTCTCTCTCTCTCTCTCTCTCTGTCTGTGCCTCTCTCTCTGTCTCTCTCTCTCTCTCTCTCTCTCTCTCTCTCTCATCTCTCTCTCTCTCTCTCTTCTCTCTCTCTGTCTGTCTCTCTCTCTGTCTCTCTCTCTGTCTCTCTCTCTCTATCTCTCTCTCTAACTCTATCTCTCTATCTCTCTCTCCCACTGCGCTGAATGAGTTGAGTTGACAGCACAACTTCAGCGCAGTGCAGAGTGCTCTGAGTCGTTCGCTGAATTATTTAGAGTGTGGGACCCCCCCGGAGTGCTTGTCTCCCACCCCGCACTCCTCCTCCTCCTCTTCTTTCTCTTCCTCCTCTCCTCTTCCTCCAGTCCCTCCTTTTCACTCTTCAACCTCTGTACACCATAGTTGTTTGCCTCTCATCTCAACACTGGCACACTGACTCGATTTTGGTGGTTGAGTCGGCGTCCCAGCATGCAGCCCTTCACCTGTTAATAGACATCTGTTTACAAATGATGCTAATTCATCTTCCTTATTAATAAAAGCAATAAGTGGCCACACCTTGCCGCAGTCCTTGTGGAGGTGAGATAATAGAGTAATGCTGTGATGTAACAATCACATGCAAATTATTATGGCAACTGGGTTACTTTTTAATTCTACATCATTAAACCTTCTACCCACACCTTGCTAAGTCATTCCCATGCGTACTAAATCGTGGCCACAACTTAGATATCTATGTCATGGTGTATCCCGTTCTCACACCTTGAGTCATTTTTCATGAAGAAAAGTTGTCACTAGTGGGTTCCATGTTGTTTTATATAAAACAGTTATCAGTGTAACCCAATGCTCACTATGAAAGCACTTGGGTCAGATCAGGGGACATCCCTAGTGGAAAGCTTTCCTTCGGCGATGGAGAGATGGTAAATTGTTGAGAAAGACTGAAGAGACAAACATGCATTCGCGACCGTGGCAGTCCCCTCAGCCGCTAGCTCTTTTTGACCCACTTAGCTCTATAAATATGGAGCCTAAGAGAAACAAAAGATGCAGAGAGAAGGAGAGAGAGAGGCATTGCTGAGGCTGCAAGTTGCATAATCTCTTTTTTTTTTTTTTTTTTTTCTTTTGGAGTGTGCCTCAAGGTCAGGGAGCAAGACCGCGATCGTAGGCCAGTGACAGAAACGTATGCATATATATATATAAAATGTGTGCAAACATTGTGCTTATGTACACAAGTGTGATCGCAGTTATTCATACATTGCATTTGCCTCTCTCGCTCTCCTTCCTTCCATGACTGTAGAAATAATCACCATAGCAACCCAGTAATCCCTTATCTAGCAAAAAGGAGGGGAGAAAATGTTGACGCGTGCGCAATGACCAGCTGGTGCATTAAAGTGTATACTTCTGGATTTGGCATGCAACCTCCCACAAACTCTTTCTCTTTGTCCTAACACAGGTTTTTCAGTGAAGCTTTCATTTGCTGCCTTCTGAACATCTGGAAACTCTAGTGTGTGTGTGTGTGTGTGTGTGTGTGTGTGTGTGCGTATTAGTAGAAATGCAGGCTTGCCTCAGATTAATTGATTTCACACTCAGGTCAACAGCTTTGCAGCTTTTTGGGGATACGAACAAAAAACAAGCTTTTGCATTCTGATTCATAGGCCACTGTCTCAGAGCATCACATGTGAATTGTTGCAATGATGTTTTTTGCTATTGTAAGTGAGGCGGTTACTAAGGGTGTGTCCATCTTGTTGCTAAGATATCTATATTAGGTATTATGGTATTCCAGGTGTTTGCTAGGGTGCATCTGATTGCATTATTTGTGTGGTTGGTAGAGTGTAGCTGGGGGTTATGGTATTGGTTGCTAATCAGTTCCTATGTTCCCACAGGTGGTTGCTAAGGTGATGCTAACTGCTTGCTGTGATCTTTCTTGTGGTTTCAAGGATGGTGCTAACTGGTTGCAGGTGGCTAATGAGGGGCTAGTAGGTGGGTGCTAATTTAGAATGGGCACCAACTTTCTGAATGTGTACATCCAGTGGAGAGGCTGCATATAAGCACAATCTCACAATCAGAACAAACGTTCCAAAGGTGGTTCAGTTGTGCGATGAGCACAAGAAGTAGAAAAGGGTAAGAACTGTAGAAATTGAATCAATATAATTATACAATCAATTTTATAATCAATACAATGCCATCACTAATAATCTCAGCCCAAACGTATTCACAATCACAATTGCTTTATTTTCAGGCTTTGCTTGATCTTACATTGTACACAGGCAAGGTTGTCCATTAACAGAGAACACTATTCATTCTAGTTTCCCAAAAATGTCAAAATCACTGCTTACAAATATAAACAGAGAATATTGTGTAAAATATAGTTTTGGTATTAAATCTTGTTCAAAGCGAAGGGCTCTCATGTGGATTAGGTTATTGGCCTGTGCCACAAGAACTTTACAGCTTAACCAAGCATGGATGCATGCCCAATAAAACCCAACACTCCCCACCCTAACTCACACCAATCAATGAAATCCTTCTTCTAGAAGATCAAGAAGGCAGACCAGGTCACTGAACTGCTTGATTTGCCTAGAAACTTAACTACTTGACATGCCAAACTTAATAGTGTTTTTGGACACTCCTAACCGAATAAAATGGAGATGTGCCACAGAGCCAGATCTACTAGTTTCCACAGAGTCCACATGTATGGTTTGGGACAAGCAGCTTCAGGCATTTTCACATTTTTAACATCCGTCACCAATATTTCTTATAGTTGTTAGAGCACTGTCAACGTCAAACTTTTGGGCATTAATATGGTCAAATACTGCTTTCATGTGAGTCCATTTCAGTCTAGTTCAGTCCATTTAGCACACTTTGGGACAGACGTCTTCTTCTGGTAAAATTAATTCATTAACAAGGATTTTCTAAACACGCCTTCAGGGTACAACGTCCTGCAGCGATCATCACTTTTTATTTAGGCAGCCAACAAAAACAATAAACCATCCACAATGACATGTGGGTACATAAAGTGGGAGAAGAGGTTTGGCATTAACAAAGGCACTGTCACTGTTGCAGGTGGCTAAATCCAGATGTCTGACAACAGCCAAATGGATCAGTTATGGTTGGCAGCAGTTCTTAGGCAACGTTCACATCACAGGGCTAAAGTCAAATTAAAATGTTTTGCCCAGACAGATCTGAGCTTTAGAGTCTGTTTAATAAATGTTTCTAAACTGGAAGCGTTCAGACAGATATGGGTCATTTACAAACACAATTATGAACTGTCATGTCTCTTTCCTGAGAAAAAAGGCTTGTAATCTGAACACAGCTAAAGGTTCTTAACCTGAGAAAAGATGCATCGTCCATGTGCAGACATATTGTGCCAACAGCAGTTCTGAACCTGAAGTTTTTTATCTGCAGCTTCTGAACAGTAGTTCTAAATTTGTGCCCCCCCCCCCCAAATTAATTATTTGGCTCAAGGAGCTATCTACCATACCCAGAACAGCCAAATGCAAACTAAACACAGTTCACATACCCCAGATGCAGTAGATCAGCCAAGACATTTTTGACCCTAATTTGCTTCTTTGGTGATGCAGTTTTATGGCAATTGATTTGGGTGCCTATTGGTTAGAAAGGCTAATTAGCAAGGTTAATTTGCATCTTCAGTTATAAAGTAAGGAAATTTGGACCCAAACGATATCATGGATGATTATCCGTGAAGTTTTTTTTAAAATTATACCATAATTAGTCAAATAAACCCAGCCACTAGAGATGCACAAGCCAGTGTATTTCTTCGTGCCGGTCCCAAGCCCAGACAAATGGGGAGGGTTACATCAGGAAGGGCAGTTTAAAACTTTTGCCAAATCAATATGCAAAGAACAATTAGGCAATGAAAATAACTCCCTGCTTTGCCATGAAAGGAAGGGCCATTTGGACAGAGGCACAAAATATCAAACTACAAATCATTCTTATTTATGGGTCATTTCCAGAGAGCTTTACAACAAATTGGTTTTCACCAAAAAAACACACACAGACGTCTCACTAACACTTCATTTAGCTTCCGATTTCTCCAAAGAACAAGATCTCATGAACTTCCCATGTTTAAAATCCAGTCAATGCACCTGATCAAATCCTGACAGCTGCAGTCTGCTTAGGAAGACTGACACAACTAACTTACTAACAAAAGCCCATACAAACTTGCCATTATACCTTATTATTATACACAGTCATCATTTATCTCTGTCGTTTCCCTTCAAAATGACCATGTGCTATTAAGGGAGGCAAATGTGTAAATGTGTTACAACAAACACATACATATTTGCCTGCACAACATCTCGTTCTAGTGCTGCAGGCCTGCCACTGCTGGACCTCTGTCTGCATTTCTTAGGTGATTTTTTATTTGTCTCAGTGTTCCCATGCTGCCAGTAGGGGGAGCCTAGGAGCAGCATATTCTTTTCCCATTAGAAAACCCCATAGTGAAGAGGTGAGATGGGAGTTAAGAACTTATATTCAAGAAATAAAACTAATTAAAGGCGATATAAACTAGGTTAGCACTTGTGAAGTATGCTTTTATCCATTTTGGCTAGAGGTTTTTGGTTTTGTCAAATGCCTTTGGTTTAAATGGGACATGAAAATGAAAAGGTCCACTTGGAAAACAAACATGACCATCATTTAGGGAAAGTTTTTGGGTGTGGCTTATTGGCTTTGTAGTGTATGTACACTGCCTGTCAAAAGTCTGGTGACCTTTTAACCTGAGTGTTGAACCCCATTTAAAAGGTGGGCACACAGCTGCTCTGTTGCTTAACTGAAATGTAGATGTGGAATTCAGACACTGCAGTGAACAATACAGCTTGTGTAAACCATAGCATTTGGGCAAAAAGGGAAACTTTTGACAGGCAGTCACGTATTCCACTCTGCAGAATGAGTGTAAGGTAGGAGCTGTGTTTGGATTTCAGTGCATGTGCGCTGTAGGCCAAGTGCTCGGCTCCATTGAAAGCTTGGTAATGTGAGTGAGTGTGTGTGTGTGTGTGTGTGAGCGTGTGAGATCAGTGTGTGCGGGGGACAGGGTGCTGTAGGGTCATGTGCTCAGCTCCGGTGAAGGGCAGGCGCTGGGTGCAGTAGTGGTGCACCACCTCCGGGATGCTAGGGAACACACAGCTGCTCTGGTCCAATGTGTAGCCACACTCTTTGGTCTGAGCTACGATGATGTGCACACAGCCCTGGCTTGTCCTGGGCAGAGAGAGAAAGATAAAGAGAGACTTCTGTATCACCAACATCAGCCTTTGTTCAAAGATGTTCATTCAGCTTTAAAGGGCCATATCCTACATTTCCCAAATAAATTTGTGCGGTGATATACATCAAAAACTCTATTTTTCCAAATTTTCTTCATAAATTAGATATAAACAGGCTGCTTCACATGCACTGCCTTTAAGATGGATATTAAATGACCTTAGTTCTGATTGGCTATGGTATTATGTGGACCATTCACAAAGTAGTTAATCACGACATGTACATTCAGTAAATTCAGAGAAAACTGCTCAGGCACGACCGTGTTGTACTCCTTTCTTCCTTATTAGATTAAATGAGTCACCCAAATCCAAGCAAACCATGTGTGAAAGTAAATTATTCAAAGGTTGAATATGCATACAAATGCAAATTATTCAAATGTTGTCAATAGTCAATAGTCAAAATAGTCAAAATAATCAAAATAATCAAAATAATAAGTCTGCCAAACTTGAACTTGCTCTAACCACATCTTCATTAAAATGGTGCAGACTTGTGGATGTTTAAGACACCGTTTCTCACAGATTCTACTTCCTATATAGATAGAAAAATCTAATCATGGCACCAAAAACTGAGCTTTTGGAAAAGGCACTTAACACTTAAAGCTAGTGTTGAGCCTTGATGTGTTGAGCAGGCGTGTCTAAAATGGCTGAAGACCAGGATGTTTTGATTGTGACACATCAATGTTATTGTAATTTAGGTTTGTTATTTATTGGAATAACAACTTCAAATGAAATGCAAAGTGTTTCTGGAACTAATTCTGTTTCTCAGTTATGTATATGTTGTTCCCTAATTGTCACCTTTCACACTAAAGTGCGTTTCGGGACACAGGGCATGGATATGCCCTTGATATAAGCCCCTTCTTAGGTAATGCTGAGTTTAATATTGTGAATATTTAATGTTAATTATTAACAAAATAGAGTTTCTATATGAAACTATTGTTTCAGTAGCAATTACTAACAACCAAACAAACAGGTTTACCAGTTTTAAATGGAAGCCTCTGCTGGCTGCTGTTCTTTTTCAAAGAATGAAACAATAAATCAAGTGAAAGTGACTACTTGTGAAACATGAAGTGACGTGCAACCTCTGCTTTTCATCCATACACACATGCATCAGGACCAGCTACATTCAGAGAGCAGTGATGGGAACAGTACCTTGCTCAAGGGTACCTCAAAGCAACCTCCTGATCTGGGATTTGATGTTCAAACTTTCAATCCTGGGACCTAGTCCGAAAACACTAGGCCACCGCTGCCCCATATTTACAGTAGTAAATGTTCTCTCTGTTCTTTCTGTGGTTTGTACAGCTTTGGATTTAAATGGCCCATGTTGTTTACAGTTAATCTGAGTGAATGAAACGCTGGGCAGGACTAGAGCGTCTGTCTCCACCTGCTGACACATGGGAATCTTGACATTCACTCAGACCAATAGGTTGCCCTGAGGTACCCTAGAGCAAGGTACCATCCCCATCACTGCTCCCTGGGCACTGGTGGTCATGGCTAATGCTGCCTCATGCATGTACATACACACACACACACCCAGCCTTACTTGAGGGCGATGGAGTATTTGCTGGTAGCTGATTCGCTGTCACGCACCAGGAAGCTGGCCTCCCTGCAGTTCTGCAGCTGAGCCTCAGCCTCCTGACGGCTCACGCTGCCATGATACCAGCTAAAGCGACATAGAGAGAAAGAGATAGTGACAGATATTATATAATATAACTAAATCTCATATGAAAACTACAGATATTGGAAGGGAAACTGAGAAGAGGGGAGAAGGTGGACATCATGAAATAAAGCTTCAACATTTTCAGTGCAAAATACAGACAATTGTGCACATCTTGGGCTTTGAAGGGTAATTATAAAACTAAAATTTCAATTGTTGAAGTTCCTTAGACCAACTGGGAAGAATAAAAAAGAGATAATCAAGGAAAAAATCTATGTACACATATTCTCCCTCTATAATCAATCAAGATCAAGTTCATTGTTCAAATGTGCTTCTATAATGTAGAACTGTAACTGTGAGACTAATGTTGCTAACAAACTATAGAACTCGACAGTCCCCGGTATCCAGGTCCCCTTTAAGAAGGTGTAAATATGTGGATGTGGATTAGGACACAGTGTGACTTTTAGTGATTTTTAAAAATAAAACTGCAGGGCCACAAGCATTTCAGACAATCCAGCACGGGTATTCCCAAAGAGTCACAAATCCCAAGTTTGTGCAACCTGGGGAAGGTTGGAGGTTTGAAAGAATTCTTGATATTTTGTCGGAAATCGTTTGGGCAATTTGGGTGACTAATGCTATCTAGTTGTCCACAACTTTGGCTTGTAGCTCCAGTACTGTACTATAGAAGTAAAATTGGGCTGATTGGCTTAATTTTGGGAAATGGTGGAGAAGGGGAGGGCACTGGACCCCCACAGATCTACGATGTCCCATATGAGGAGGTCCTGCAAGGGATCCCCCTGATCCGGCCAGAGTCTGACCTCCGACCGCCAGCAGAGTATCAGCTGTAGTAAACTTGATTTAAATTTGACCTTTAACCAGAAGTCACTGCAGCTTATTGCCAGTGAAGCGTGCTTAGAAACACAGTATTTCAAAAATCGCAAACTGTGGTAATCAAGAGTTTCATGCAGCAAACATACAAGCCAGCCAAGAGCTGCTTTGGGTACATTAATCCCTAAAGGAGGCCATACTTCATATCTGGCATGATGAAAGGAGAATGGAAAAATGGCTAATTTAGTTTAGCAGTGTCTAGATTTTGTGTGTGTGTGTTTAATCTCAACATTACCAAGAATAATACATAATAAAGAGGCAGCAAGTAAAAAACAAAACATTTTTTCAGGGCCTGATTAACATGTAGATCACCACCAGCATTAGCTCATAAACTTCAAAGGCTTTGTTCACTCCTGGGTTAAGATGTTTAGACTTTTCAGGTTTTAAGCTACAAGCAGTTAAATCCAATTTTTTTGGTCAGATTGTAATCACGTTTGCTGACATTTCTGCTTTGGTTGCCACAGTGCACAGTATGCTCGTTAGGGAGGGGCAAAACCAGTTGGATTTACAAGATGGGTGTGTATTTTAACCACTATATTTCACAAGAGAAGTGCACTTTTGTGCTAGAACATGACATCAGCATAGGATGGTTTGGAGTGAGGATCAGCAGATAATGGTAGCTCATGGAGCTAATAGGTTCAACCATTAATACTCAGTGACAAGACTTTTGTTCAAATCACTGTATTAATTCCAACCCTGAATGACAAGCAAAAAATGAAATCTGATCATATGTCATATGTGAAGTGATCTGATTTTAATCCCATTTAAAAACACGCAACTCTTTTTGTAGAAAATCAGTCCGGCTCACATGTGAGCTGTCTGCCTGGGCACGACCTTATTCATGGAATATATTATTCAAGTTAATATAAATTAAATAATTAACAACGTTAATAACAGTATGTTTAAACAAACTATGAAACCAAGAAAAGAAGAGATGAAAGGAGATCCCACTGATTATGTCATAATCGAGCCATCAGTGTGAAATTCAAAGGGATTTAATGTGTTATACATCAATGAATCCAGGTGTCTATAACTCAAACATAGGCATTTTATTTAATATCCAAAACCACCACTGAACCTACATGCATCTTCTGAGACTTTATATAGAGAATATGTACAGGTAAAAGAGTGGCATGTTTTAAAAAAACAAGCTTGCCTTGCTATTTTACCTTAAAACACACTGCACATATTTCCACCATGAACAGAACAGAATATGTTTTAGATTAATGTCTTTCATAGCAATATCAGGCAATGGCCTCACCATGCATGTCAGAGTTATAGGCTGTTAAAACACCTCTGGCTCCTTTCAATAAGCACTGTGAACAATTCTATGTAGAAAAAAGCCATTCACACCAACCCGCCCTGAAAGACTGTGATTACATCTGAACCATTTACTTATGGATGAATTTAGAAAAATAGATGGTATCCTCCTTTCAGTGGCATAGCCAAAGTCTGATGCAGATAGGTTCATAGTTTTTTAATGTTTGGCTTGACACACAGACTTGTTGTTTCCAGTGTAGATATCATGAGCATGTTATAATGAGATGTGATCACCATGTCCTAGAAAGGGTGTGACGGTAAAGATGAACGAAGATACACACCTCTGTTTTTCCAGGGGTAGGGTGGGGTCCACTTTAGGACTCTCTGAATCGAAGCTGGAGTTCGGAGAGGAGGGGGAAGTGGGGGAAGGGGGTGATGGGCGCAGAGATTTTGGGGTCCAGCTCTTCACAGACCGGGGGGTCTGCTGCTTCACAGCTGGGGCACTACTATCCTCTTTACACATACGTTCCACTCCATCAAACTGAGCTACGGGGGAGATGTATTGGAGCTGTAAGCCTTCTTGTTTAAAAAAAGATCTGATATACAGCACAAGTCAAACATCTGTACACACCTACATTTCAGGGAAATAACATGGAGATACACATAAGATAACATTAGACAACATTAAACATGACATAAAATGAGTGTAGACAGGTACAACAGGAAAAGTAGTACTATTACTGTGACTATTTTCCAATTTTGGAAATGCCACATATTAAAAAATCTATTATTTTATCTTTTAAATGCTTCGATGTAGCTTCCCACCTTGCCTCGGGACAGATTTACTCACTCTTGGCAATGTCTTTAACCTTTTCATGTACCACCTGTTTTGCCAAAGGCATGCAAAGACTTCAATGGCTGCTTGAAAGTGTTTGCTGGGGAGGGTACATTTGACTGGAGCTGTACTTCCAGTAATATAAAATAGTCTGGGCACCTCTGAGAGAATAATGTCTTGTTAGATTTTTCACTAAAATGGGCAAAAATATCCCACATTGCCACAATCAGGTGTCCCCCCATCTTACTTTCACTTATGATCAACTAGGAACATAAAGGGTGCACTTTTGCATACAGTTGCAGATAATAGAGTGTACTCCAAATCTAAAGCTCTGTTATGACAGACAGGTTTAATTAGTTTTCCACTTTACCCAGATTTAGTTGAGAGCAATTTGGCTCCTTTAGATATAAGTAGCAATAAGATATATAGACAGAAATAGAGCTCTGAGGCTAAGGTTGATGATTAACACTGGAGGTCATTCACATATTTTTTTTTTTTGTAAAAACATATTAGTGACATAGATCCAGTCCAAACCTAACACCAAACATAACTTGTCACTGTTATAACTAAGACCCACAACGTGATGCTAATCAACTGATCTTTCAGAGAAACAGAACAACGAAGCTATTGCTTGAAGCATATTGTAATTAATCTCTCTCTTTTTGCACCGTCAGTTTACTGTTACGCTGCGATGGACTGGCGACCTGTCCAGGGTGTTTCCTCGCTTTTTGCCCTGTGAGAACTGGGATAGGCTCCAGAATCCCCCCTTCCCCCACCACACTAATTAGGACAAGTAGCTAGGAAAATGAGTGAGTGAGTTTACTGTTACAGATACTGTAGTATATATAATTCATGCACAGTCTCTTTACATGCACCTTTTTTGTATATATTGCACAGCTTGTATTTGTATTTATAGTACTTTTGCATTGTTTGCTCTTTTTTTTTTCCAAGCTGCACTGTATGATGAGTGTCTGTTGAATGTTTCATTCTGTCAGAAAGCATTGAAGTAAGAATTTCATTGTACATGTCCCTGTACACCAGGGGCAATTCCAGTCCGAGATGACCAGTGTCCTGTATAATTAAGCATTCACTGAACCTGGTGATTATCAGGTGAACTGATGGGTGTGTCTGAGCAGGGAAATCACCAAACTGTGCAAGACACCAGCCATCCAAGACTGGAGTTGACCACTCCTGCTATCCACACAACAATAAATCTTCTTAAATCATCGTGAATCTTGAATTACCTGATAGTGCACGGACAATCTGCTCCTTCTTCCACTCCCAGGGCAGCTCATACTCTGCTGGCGGCCGGAGGTCAGACTCTGGCCGGGTCAGGGGGATCCCTTCCAGGACCTCCTCGTATGGGACATCGTAGATCTGTGGGGGTCCAGTGCCCTCCCCTTCTCCACCATTCAAAACCACACACACCTTCAGCAGGTCCTTTGATCCTCGACGACGAATCTCTACACAAAAACCCAGACACACACAATCAGTTGTCGCACACTCGGGGTTAAAACACACACCAAACAGGTGCATCTGGTTACCTTCTGATATTCCCATGGAAATATAATCACAGAAGTCATGAATAAATATTATTTAGTATAATATGAACATAATTACTCTAATAAAAGTATTATTTTAGTAAAATACTATAAAAAAATACAGACTCCATATGGTGGGGTTTTAACAACACTCAAGACACCCCAAAATAGACAGCCAAAGAAGGCAATATCCCCACATCCGAATTCAAACATCTTATTTGGAATCTTCTGTTCAAAAATGATACTGAAAATATAATTTAAGTCAAATATTTTTAATTGTATTGTGCTATTTGCAATAAATGTGTCCCCTCTTGTTATTACAGTAAGCATTTATGCCAGTTGTAATATTTCCACTCCTGTCACTTTTTGAATTTTAGGATATACATATTTTTGTCTATACAGTTTTTAAAATAACATTTATTTCATTTATTATTAATACTATTTTGTTTTTTTTTTAATCTAGAATTGTTTTTGATTTACACCATTTGCACTGTGTATGTGACAAATACACCGCTTTATTTTGAAGTGAAAACTGCTTTGTAATTTAAAAAAAAAAAAAAAAAAAAAGCTTAGCTTTGCCTTACAGGCAAAACAGACAAAATATATTTGATTGCTGATTCAAAGCAATTGTTTATGGCAGTGTCACCAGATTGAAATTCTGAAAGTAACCTAAAATTATGTAGATTGTTTTTTTTTTTATTTATTCCAAACTTAACCCTTAATAATACTCTACATAAATAACATATACAATAAAAGCTTTCTGAGGGAGATTATTAGTATTTAAAAAACCAAATTAAAAGTTTATTGATTATAATTCTTGAAAAATTAGTGCTGTCACTATCAACATTTAATATATCACTAATTAAATAATCTACCAGTTGTTTTGCGAATTATTGCAACTGATTTTATAACAGAAAACATTTTTTCTTATTTAATAGGCATTAATGTGAAATTTTGGCCCACAAACATAAGGTCATTGGTGAGATCCTGCTGGTGTGGGTTTCCTCTCTTTTAATCACAAAAAAATAAATTGTTATTCAGTTCATTAAGACTGCAATATGGGGATTTGGAAATTGATATATCAATGCTCTGACGCACTTGTGTCTTTATAGAGCAATGGTTGCTAGGTCGGGAAAGCGTTACAGAACGATGATCAGTTTTGATATTTTGCTTCCTTTTAGAGCCCAAGTTGCTATTAAATACATCATTATTTGTAATACTTTGCAACTAAATATCGAAGCATTTGTGTTTGAATAAAAATGGTATAAAATATGCTTAAGAGGCCAGACAGTGAGAGAAACAAAGCTTGGTGCTCAATCTTTCTACGTCCACAGCCTGCGTTACTCTGCTGTCACTTTGTGTCTGGCCTATTGTGTGAGAAAACAATGGCTGTACCAGGGGAAGGCTGGCCTAGCCCTGGGATTGGCTGGCTTGGCCTAGCACTTCCTGAGTGTTGGGAAGTGATGGAAGGGGGCTGGGGAGGAGGAGGAGGGCTTTCTCACACAGCCTGGCGCTTCTGTGGGGGGACGGCAGGGGTCAACTTCCTGTCCAGAGAATGGGGCAAAGGAAACACAGACAGGAAACAGGAAGCAGAAAGAGGAAACTGCACCCATTGTCCCAGCACAACACTATCACTGTGGCAACCAGTGGGGACGGAGGGGTGAGGAGAGAGACGTCAAGAGAGTGTGCTTTTGGGGTTTTTTTTTCACAAAAACCTCTGAAAATCCCCCAGCTCTTCTCTGGTCACTGTTGTAAACGAGAAAGAAGTGATGAAGGAAGCACTGAGAGAGAGAGAACGAGAGAGTACCTGTGATAATGAGTTGGGCATCATAAGGCTCCATGTATCCATCATTTTCTCCTTCTCTTTCAGCTTCTCTCTGCTCCTTTGTTTTCTCTGCATCAAAAGGGTCTGCATAATCCTCCAGTATAATCAACTGTTGACAGAGTTTGAGAGGAAGAGCGAGGGGGAGGGGGTGGGCAGAGAGAGAGAGAAAGAGACAGAGAGACAGAGAGAGAATGTTTATTTTGTTAAGCCTTATTTAACCCTAACCAGGAATATATATTTGTGCTAGAGCAAAACCTCCTATAAAAGGGTTACGTTAGTCTTTTACGTAAGTCTTTTTAACATACAATGAAAAGCAATACAAAGAAATTGAGCATTTTCAAATGAAAAAGAAATGGCATCCAAAAAAATAACAGCTAAATGCATATACAAAGTTTTGTCCAAGCAGCAATGAGGTGACAATTTATCTCAGAATATATATTTTAAAACATATGTTAAAATTATCAAGCAAAGGACCAATATTTATATCATTAAGTAAATCAAATGGAGATTTATATGGTACAGAAAATAAATTATAAATGATATAAATTATAATAATCATAAATTATTCATTCTTTTTTCAAATTTATTTTACCCTAATTCTAGTGAAAGGGACTATTGGTCACTGTGAACACACCACAGCACTACCAAAATTTTCTCTGTATCAAGGGTATCTCAGGGTGATTGATCTGGTCCGGGGATCCCTTCGATCACAGGGTCCGGTACCTAAACTTGTGAACACAATTACAATTGAACACCTCCAAGGCTGACAATATGCTTTTCATGTTTGAATCACCATTCCACCATTGTGTCCCATCTCCAATCCAGTTCAGCTCCTCCAACTTCCCCCCCCTTCCCCCACCAACGCCCCCGGACTTTTTGTTGTGACTTCATGAGAGTCTGATCTCTGTGGTATTATGTTCAAAGTGTAGCCGGAGGGCCAGTCCACCTATGGGAGCGGCTGCAGCGTCCGTATCGAGTGACATAATTCTTCAAACGCTGTCACTGGGGACGGGAAGAAAAGACACACACAATCTATTGTGTGCTCTTTCTATTCTATCTGTATTTATGTTAGCGGGTGTGTGAGTGTGTATGTATGGATGTGCAAGCACCTGCATGTTAAAAAAAAACGAGCTTGAAAAAAAAGAGCAGCAAAGTCGACGTTGCTTTATGAATGCTTTCAGGACATGTCTTTAAATCTGTGAAAAATGAACCTTATCCAGCTCAGCAATACTTAATAGCAGGAGCTGATTTTGCCAAGAGCATTAAGCTCCATGTGGAACTTTTTCAGAGAGCAATATATACCTTTTTTGGTTCCTAAAGTTAAGATGGCAGATCTGTCTTATTTGAAGTACCTAGATATTAAAAAATCAGCCACAGAAGTTAACGCGCTGATGTGTTAAGTTAATAACATTGATTATTTCATTATAAAATCACCCGTCGAGAGGTAGAATACATTAGGCAGCAAGTGAACAGTCCGTTCTTGAATCTCATGGGTAGCAAGCAGGAAAAATGGAGAGCATAACTTTATTATATTAAATATTTTTAAAAAAACAACAACCAAGAACAACCAGTTTAACAGTCATGCGCGACCTAGGCTTATTGATAGGAATGAGGGGTGAAGGATAGCTTGCTTCTCTGACCCTACAGAAGAGGTACTGTAGCACAAGGCTGGCTGTGATAGGAAGGTGTCAGAACAACACTGCACACTGATCATTCTCCAGCGAGAGAAAACGCAGGCAGTGTGATGCTCAATGCAGTATTCTGTTGGGAAACTTTGGGTCCTGGCATAGATTTGGATGTTACTTTAAGACTTAAGTGTCACTCTACCTTCTACTTTTTTCAATTGTATCATAGTTTGAGACTACCTTCACGCTGCTGCAGTCATGGCATTGGCATTTCCTAACAACAGTGGCCTTTTTCAGCATATATATATATATATATATATATATATATGTGTGTGTGTGTGTGTGTGTCTGCACGCCATATTATTACAAACTTCATTTCACTTTATTCTCTAACACAGCTTGAAATGAAGAGATTACTGTCAACGGTCTAATAGCACTGGTAAAAAAGTGAGCTGTAATATGTTTTTTCAACTTTTATAAACATGACTACATGTGAGACACATTATCATTATATATATGAACATATATGTTGTGATAATAAATAATAAATAAGAAAAAGCTTAGTTTGAGATCACACACACACTTGTGTGCGTGTGTGTGTGTGTGTGTGTGTGTGTACAGGCAGGACGGCAGAGAAATAGAAGCAGGAAGAGAGGCAGGGAAAGGTTCATGCACATTATGTTTGTTCTCCTACTGACTGATCATAATGCACTTGCACAGTGAATAGGGGATGGGAAGGGAGAAGAGAGTGAGAGAGAGAGGTAGAGGGAGGGTGGGGGAAGAGCGGGATACAGCTAAAACAAAGAAAGCTGGAAGAGAGATACTGATCTCAGCTTTCATAACAAAAACGTTTTCTTTCGGTTCCCACAGACAACAACTCAGTGAAAATGGGGAGTGTGTCATGTCATGCATTCAGCGGCGTGTACAATGTGTTATTTCCCTGCAGAAATAAAGTCAGCTTGTGCTGTTGTTTACCTCCATCTCAAAACTACTTAACTCGAGCTAAGAGTGTAGTTGCTGGGTCCACAAACTGGAAATCTTTGTCCATCATTTTAGCTGAGCATGGGTCTCGTTACAGAATTTCTAATTGTAGGATGATAAGAATCATTTTCTTCAAAAACCATGAAATGCTTCAATGGAGAAACATTTACTGACTGATTTTTCTTATAGTGGTGGAGAATGGAAGCTGGGGTTTCTGTCAATAGCAGAAAGCTGGTCATTTTATTTACTTTCCAAAGCCATCAGCCAACCCTTTCGTGTTCATACAGAAAATGTTGATAACATATGGCTAATACTTCAGATTTTCAGGACTATTTTGCCAAATTCTGCATTGCATGTGATTCTCTGCCATTAATGGGGGTGAAGAAAAAGTTTTAGCTCTCAAAATCTCCAATCTGTCATAAAAAAAAAACCTCTTCTGAAATCAGGCATTCACTTCTTCATGTAGTAACTTTCTGTGAGGGGATCTTTTAAAGGCAGATGTCTGGTCATTCCCCACCAGTGAAAACAATTGAGGCTAAGTTGCTCATAATTCATTTTTTTCGTCACACCAGGATAAATATGTTAAATAATTGCAATTCCCGTTTTGGAACTCCAAGAGCTGAGACAAATGCATCAGGCCACGTATAAAGAAATCAGGCCACATATCAGTGAACCTCTTCTTTCCGATCTCAGACATGAGCGCTGTGCACTTGAAGGGCCACTTCTGACTCACCGTCTCAGTTTTAACAGGCGACTTTCCCCTCTCGTTGTCCGTCCCTGAACCCTCCGCAGGGATGTTACCATACTTGGGACTCTTGTCTTGTTTGTCCACTTTGATCATTCGGCTCATGTAGGCGCCAGCAATGGTGGTTGTCCTGGGAGTGAGGGTGGGAATAAAAAATACTGGTGTGATGATTTTTTACCAGATGTTGACAAGCTTGAAACGACAAGAAACAAAAGGCACGACCCTTTATAAACTCTAATGCTGCACATTTTTACACTGGCCAGACTTCCTTCACAGGGTACAGCACAAATGACATTACAGTGATGTTATGTTCCGCTGAACTTTGCATTATGGTGCTGTAGCATGAAAAGAAGCCCTTTCTTATTATTGGATTAGGACCAGCTGTGTTTTAGATTGGGACTGAATGTAGAAGGGACCGGTAAAATGGTTTAAAAAAATATGAGAATGCACTGCAAAGGTACACGTTTCAGTCTGAAGATATAGTTCTGGAGTGATAATAATGAGAAATTGTTATTACTGTTATTATGGCAATACTACTACTAGCAATAATAATAATACAATTAACAATTTGATAAAAACAACAATTATGATCCGTTTTTTAGTATGATGATGATGATGATGATGATTATTATTATTATCGTCATCATTATTAATATATCGTTATCGTGGTGGATAATATCGTGATGAATCCGACTCCATATCATCCACCCCTCACCTGAGAGTGCGGTGGTCTTCGAATCCCTCCATCTTGGGGTTCTTTTTGTTTTTGCCCGGGATCAGGATCTCCCAGATTTTCCCATCCTTGACCGAGCCGGACCCCGAGCTCCAGTGGTTCCGACCCAGCTCGATGGCGGAGTTTTTTCGTGTCCTGCCCGACAGCAGGGATCCGACCCCCCCGGCTGCCCCGGCGGCGGCGGGCTGCTCGGAGTTCTTGCGCAGGCTGCCTTTGGCCGCGGTCCCGCCGCTCAGCGCGGGTTTAGGTCTGGTCTGGGTCCCAGATTCGGACGCAGAGCGGATTCGGTCTGAGCCCGGCTTCAGACTGGTGGGGAAATCTTTAAACCACTTCGCCATGGATGCTGGACGACTCTCCATACACACAGACACACCGAAACACTCTCACACACTCTCCAGCGCTTCACTCCTGCCTTACAGTGATTCAGACTAAATTTCACAAACTTTAGAAAGAACTAAAACTTTGGGGGAACGGTCCAGATAAGTAAAACCCCTAAAATCAATACCAGCTAATTTCTTTTTATCCCATTCGTTAACTTTTCCTAAAGCCTTTTTGCCCCTTCTGGTGCGCCTCTCATCAGGACCGCGGTCCTCCTCTCCCGGACTTATTCCCGCAAAATGAAGAGGAGCCTCTGAAGGGCATAGACACGGAAAAATTGGAAGTTTTTCTTCCCTCTCGCCGAAGAGCCCATTCCCGGAGTGTCCACTCGCAGCGGCGGTGTGCGCGCACTGAGAGCAGGACCTGCTGCGCTGCTGGAGGGGCAGGAGGGGGGAGGGGGAGTACGGGCGCAACTCATCCAGCCTCCACACAGTGGCATCATCAGACTCCTCTCCCCACCTTAACCCCAGTTATGACAGATGAAAGTGAAAGTGACATTGCGAGGTCACAGCACAGCAGACAGTGAACCACAACGAAATTGGAGCTCTGCATTTAACCCATGCACACTCAAACACCGTGCAGGAGTGGGCAGCTGTTGAATGTGCCCAGGGAGCTGTGATCGGGACGGTAGCTTGCTCAAAGGTACCTCAGTGCAACCTACTGGAGAGGGGAACTGAACCCACAATCTTCCGATGCTGGGGCAACTCCCTAACCACTGGGGCACCGCTGCCCCATGGACTCTTTTATAGTAACTCATACTTCACTGGAACTCTTTGTTAAGTCTATTAACTTGCACTTTTTCCTTTTCTTTCTTGATTATCCGGCATCGGCCGGATGAGGAGGATGGGTTCCCTTTTAGATTCTTGCTTCCTCCCAAGGTTTCTTCCCTTTCTGTGTGGAGTTTGCACGTTCTCACCATGTTTTCCTCCGGGAGCTCCCGTTTCTTTCCACTGTCCAAAGACTTGCATGTCAGGTGTATTGGTAATACTAATTTGTCCCCTGAGTGTGAGCATGGTGTTTCTCTGCTTTTTGCACTATATACGCACAGGGATCAGCTCAAGCACCACCTGCTACCCAAATCAGGATGAGTGAGTGAGTGATTTTGTAATCAATTATTAAATACTGTGTACACAATTATTTGGCGAGTGAGTATTTTGACCATATCATAATTTTTATGCCTTTATTCCAACTGGACCCACTACCAGGGGCCGACAGAAACATAAGGGGTCCGAGGCCCAACAGCAGCCAGGTCCAGAGGTGCAGTTGGCAAAGGGATCCTCTATGCAGAGGATTTAGACCTTTAGACAAATGAGGCGCACATGGTGGCATAACGAGACTGGTGTGCCCAGAGCATCTGTGGGGCATCCTCAAACAGAAGGTGGAGGAGCGCAAGGTCTCTAACATCCACCAGCTCCGTGATGTCATCATGGAGGAGTGGAAGAGGATTCCAGTGACCTGTGAAGCTCTAGCGAACGCCACTGTTAAGGCAGTGCTGGAAAATAATGGTGGCCACACAAAATATTGACACTTTGGGCGCAATGTGGACATTTTTCACTTAGGGGTGTACTCTCTTTTGTTGCCAGTGGTTTAGACATTAATGGCTGTGTGTTGAGTTATTTTTAGGGGACGGCAAGTTTACACTGTTGTGCAAGCCTTACACTGACTACATTGTATCAAAGTGTCATATCTTCAGTGTTGCCCCATGAAAAGATATAATCAAATATTATATTAGAGCAAACTGGGTCCCAACATTAGAGCAAACTGGGTCTTGAATCATGTCTTTACATACATTCAGGGTAACTGCACAACTGCGTAAATAAGATGTTTTAGTGTTAATACTATTTTTATACTTATAAGCAACAGATTATGAGAAGTACATGTTATGCAATTATGCTTACAACATTTGAAGGTAAGAGAGTAAAAGCACAGCCAGCAAGTTGATAGATTGATATAACTGTAGGAATCATGTCATTAAAAAGCCTGAAGATACAAACAGAATGCATGATATTGTGGAGAAACCCTGTTCAGATGGACGTTAATGCCAGAGCCCAGCAGTCAGAATCATACTCAAAGGCAGTCCAGGTTCAGGTGCCACATTTAGCAACTCATCTAGGGTTGGAAACTTCTCAGTTATGGAGTTGACAGGAGGGACACGCATGGGGCAAAAATATTTTTCATGAGGACATATCCATGCAATGCTTTGTTGATGTAATGCAGGGCTGTATAACATATTGTGTATTAATTGCATTATTGGGTGTGGCACTGGACACTGGGAGGTATCCATTAGGTTCAAGGTGCAAGGATATTTTTATTCATCAGCCCAGTCTGTGAGGAACCCAATATGGGGCAAAATCCAAATTCCATTCTTGAAAACCAAATTGGTTGTAGGACAAAGGGTGTGAAACAATGTATTTGGAAAGGTTTATCAATGCACAACTAAGACGAGGTGCTACAGCATGAAGAATCACAGCAGAGCCACTGTACCTTGAACTTCTACCTGGAACTGCTGGAGTGTCGCCAGATGATCGCTACAGTTTAGTTGGGTGGCAAGTTATTGCTGTAGTGTTTTAGATGGTTGCTAGGGCATAGGAAAGGGGTGCTAAAAGTATCCAAGCTGATTGCTGAGCTATTACAAGGTGTTCAGTGTTTCAGGTGTTTGGTAGGGTGTGGTTAATGAGCTTCATGTCATGTCAAATGTTTGCTAAGCAGTTTCTAGGGGGGTAGGAGAAATTAAAGAACTAAAGCTAAAAAAAAGTCTGTCTGGAAGGTAGTGAGTCCATTCAAAAACATACATTGCAGTGGAAAATGGAGTTTGAGTTACTGAAAGCTTTGAGGGTACCACCCAAGTGATGCAGGAGGAACCACTCAAGTGACATCTCATCGTTTACCACTGAGCAAGGTACCTTCCCCAACACTGCTCCCCAGGTGCCAGATGTATGGCTGCCCCCACTACACCTGTTGCATCGGTAGAGAAGGAATTTTGTTGAGGTTCACTGTGTGCTCACAATGACGAGTTGTCACTTTCACTTTCCTCATGCTGTGTGCTGAACAGACATGGTTCTAGCGCTGGATCTAGTTGTATGCTGCTTCTACTACTTGGCACTACTGAGGCCTGTTCATTTGGAATTGTTTAGCGCCCATGACCAACCACTCACTTATGTCACTCATTTTCTTAGCCACTTGTCCTGATTAGGATGGCTGGTGGTGTCAAAGCTTATCCCAGCTCTCACATGGTGGAAGGCGAAGAAACACCCTGATTTGCATCTCAAATCCACCTGAGATGGGTGTCTGTAGCCAGCGGGAGGAAACTGGAGTATCCCATGCAGAAAGGACTGTTCATATATGTATAAAAAGAGAGAGAGAGAGAGAGAGAGAGAGAGAGAGAGAGAGAGAGAGATCATTTACCACGATCACTGTTTCATATAAACAGATGTAGGTTTACTTCTGATTTTTCACAGTGAATACATTTATACACAGTGGGTTGTGCTGTCGCTTCACAGTGAGAAGGTCCTGGGTTTGATTCCCAGACGGGATGGCCCAGGTCCTTTCTGTGTGGAGTTTGTATGTTCTCCCTGTGCCTGTGTGGGTTTCCTCAAGGTGCCCTAGGAAATAAATGAGAGCATTTGTATTTCCTTGTCTTTAGACATTTAACTAGGACTTTGATTACTGATTCATAATCATATTTGTAATTTAACAACAAAAAAGATCAGTCAATCAGCCACAATATAAAGTGGTTTTCAATCCTAGAGTGCCAATCCCTGACCTACCTATTTGTGTTGTTGTCATTGCTCCCAACACACTTCATCCAACTAATCACCTGGTTATCAAGCGCTTCCTAAAAAAAAGAAGTGGGTGTGACTGAGTGGGGAATGCAATAAATATGTAGAATTGTGTGTGTGTGTGTGTGTGTGTGTGTAGGTGTGTGTATGTGTGTGTGTTGGTGTGTGTGCTGAAGTGGGTCCTCATGGACCTGTGTTAAGAACCTGTGCTCACTGACTGCCATCTAGTGGTTGGTGACCCAAACATTGATAACATGGTATTTTGTTGTTTACTTAACACTGAAGAAAGCTGGGAATGCCAGAATCTATTTAAGGACACAACTCTGCATATTTCTGTGTTTCCTTATGCAGCTTGGGGTCTAACAGGAGTGTTTCCAGATCTTCACCTAGCCTTAAACTGGGCCTATAAGCATGGTCTAACTTAGGAAGGCATCAGAAAAGATACTAATGTGTGACCATGCCTGAGATGTGGGAAGAAGGTAATTACGTTAAGGGAATGACTTAGTTCTCCTGTTCCCCTGACTGTTTCCCATGACAACCTAATAATCTCGTTCCTAAACCTTAACAAGTCATTACTATGACTTAAATAACTTGTTCCAACAACTTACCAAGCTATAACCACACATTAGTATCCTGATCCCATGCCTTAGAAAGTAGTTTAGGGAAGAGGATGTTTTCAAAAACACTCACTCACTCATTTTCATGGACCCTTGTCCTAATCAGGGCCGCCGTCTTCAACATATAATCCATTTTTTGTCTTTTCATAGTTTTCAGTAGCGAGTAGCACAGAGTCCTGGGGGACCACAGAACTACAGCACAGACTGTTATATTTTCCCTCTTTTCACCTTTTAACAGAAGAACAATAAAGATATAAGAACACACTTTAAGTTTTGGACGCTTTCGGCCCCTCTTCAGCATCCGTTTACCAAAGGAGAAACTGCTGTGGGTTAATAATGCTGTCGCCTAATAGATGAAGCACAGCATGTCTTTCGTTATCTAAGGAAAGATGAGCAATGATTAACTAATATTAGCCAACTGTTAATGTAACTGGGGCTGTGTCCCAAACTACATGCTACCACGCTAGCATGTAAAAATAATACACCAACTTTGGGAAAAACACTCAGTAATGTAGTGCATAAAAGTGTAAAAGCGTGTGGTTTGGGATGTAGTGTTCCTGTTCTGCTTATCGAGGCCACGGCATTGGTCCATGAAAGCACAACGAATGTGGTAAATCAAAAAGGAAAGCAGGTGTGCTTGTGGTAAATCAAAAAGGAAAGCAGGTTTCGATGTGATAAATAAGTGTCTATAAAAATACAACATTTAATTGTTGAAATGTTTCTTCCAATGTCTACTGGTCGAATAACTGGTTGTCATTCTTTCATTCCCTCCCCAGAGAGACGTCTAATAACATTACTCCACTGTCTGCTCCTCTGATCTTTCATTTTTCCTTCTTTTGGGATTCAGCACAAGGGCAGCCAGTCTAGATTAGTACATTCAATTACACATCCCCTATCCAGTATTTGGTTTTAACAAAACTGGTCAAAGTAAGTGGTCAGTATAAAAAAACTTTTTTGCCCTTCAGGTGGGCGGTCCTTCAAGAGCGTGATGTCACATGAAAACGTTGAATAAGCCAATTGTTAAAGGCAATCAGTGAGCGGAGTCCTGAGTGAGACCGAGGCAGTGAAGGCCAGTTTTATTCATCTTTAATCAAGAAGTTGTCCTTGGCCCCGCCCACACCGAGACGCTTCACCAATGATAAGACTCGCTCAGGCTTCGGTGGGCGGGGCCACTAGGCATCCGTGGGAAGGTAACAGGTTGTTCTGGCGCACAGTAGATGTTGTCGTTGGGAAGTTCGCTTCACTGTACTCGGTCTCGAGCGCACGTGAAGGAAAAGCCCAGGAACTGATTTGAACCCAAGTCTGAGAACGGCACCACTTTAAAACGAGGTGAGTTCAGCTTTTTAATGGACTCTTGGTACTCGGTAGCCTAGCTAGCTCGTTAGCCGCCTGCCCAGTTCAGTAACTTGTTGGGCTGCGTTCAATTTAGAGGCGCTTCCCGCACTAACAAGCGAAGTTCATTAACGACATTTAACTGTGTTCTTCTCGTGGGTCTTTTAAAACCAACTGCCCCACTTTCTATATGCGCTGAATCATGACCTGCCGCGCTGAGGTCGGTTTTTAAGTCGAATTTGTCGGTCCACCTTAAAACGCGCCGCTGTTATTGGCCCGTTTAAGGAGGAACGGCGCGTTGGCCGCGTTGTACGAACCAGCGCAGCTCCTCTCGTCGGCCTGAAGTCGGGATTAAAGTCTAGTGTGAGGATTAATGTGTAGGCAGCGCAGTGCTGGCAGTTAGGGAGGGTTTCCTTCTCCATCTCTCTCTGAGGATCCCTGGAGAGTCCTCCAGAAAGCTCAGGTGCCGCAGCCGAGGGCAGACCTGCCACCTGCGGCTCTCACCTGCTGCCTGGAAGCTTTGGGAGCTGCCTGTCTGGGTAACTAACTCATATGGGCACATCAGAGGTCAACCCACCTGTGAAGGCTTCTGTTTATACTTTTGATGCTTAATTGTACCTCCTGATTCATGTGGATTTTAAGCACAAAGTCCAGAACCAGAACAATGTTCATGTACCGTCCTTCTCTATTAAGCCTGGCAGGGCATGTGAGGGCAAAAAGTCCAGTTTTGTCAAGATGACCTGACACCTATTGTTCTTACCTGCTTCTCCAAAGCTTTGGCGGATAAATCCGACCTGTAAAAGCGTCTAATTATACACTTGATGTTTAATTGTTAATTTTACTACCTGACACATACGGTTTAAAAGTATTGCTTTGACAAAAAGTCCAAGCTTGTGTGCCAAACAAAGTGCGATGCTGTACATGTAGTATTAATCCACAGGTCCAGTCTAAGAAGTAAAATATTGTGTGAAATTTCATGCATTCAAAGGTGTTTTTGAGCAGACAAGATGCACGGATTATGAGGTGTAATCCTTTCAGAATTGTCTTATTAAATGGTTTATTGAGTTTTCTTTCCAGTGGTTGGGATTAGAATGGGAGCGAAGCCATTTCGAAGCCGAAATTTACCAGCCAGTCTGGATGTCGTCTAGATATCTGGTTCTGTTCACAGCTGCTATGTGTCCGTACATTTATTTCTTTCTTTTAAAGGGGGAATATACAGCAAACCTTAGAGAATGACATTTGAGGCAGATGTATTGAGCGTATTTAAGAAGCTCTCGCTTCTCCGGAGATGTTTCTTGTCCAGAGTGAAACCAGTGACTCACCGCGTAAGAATTTGATCGTTTGTACCGTGCCCCTGCTCCAGTTCTGATTACGCTCTAACTTAATCCTCGGGATGGTCAGACTCATGCACCGCTTGACAAGTTAGATAGAGCAGCTGTGTTTTTATAGTGAAAACCTTTGAAAGGATTTTTTACTGCCCTGCGATCTTCGTCCTTCATCTTTGTGTTGAGATCACTCTATATTTTGTTTTTTGACCCCTTAATTGCACTGGCAAAGAAGGCACCGCCAGGAATGTTCACTAGTGATGCAGTGATCATAAATCTTTATGATTTACTGATTTTGATCTTGATATTGTTGCAGTCAAACTATTCATTTCTGTTAGCTGGCTGTCTAGTGATCTTGAACAGGCATCAAATAATGTAGCATAACTCGCGTAATAATGCGTTCAGTGCTAATGGCTCAAATAAAGACACTGTTATTATGGACAGTCCGAACAGATGCAAGGACGCGGATGGTACGCAAAACTTTCAGAGGAGGATAAGCTTTCTTGGATAACACTCCAAGTTATCATGGCTCTTATAGCCTTTAGAAATAAGAGTTTCAGCCCTTTTCTATTTGGGATTAAACATAATGTACATAATAGCAGCATTTATGCTTACAATTGGAAATTGTATGTTTAAATACTTGTTAAATTACAATAATAAATCATATGAATTAGCACAACTTTGTCTAAAAGCTGAAGACAGCTAGTAGGCTGACTGGTTACTCTACTAGTGGGCAAACAGGTTATTCCCCTAATTTTCAAATATAGGAAATATTGTAAATAACTATAGCAAAAAACCTGTCTTCAAGAACTTCTTTTAATTAGTCAAAAGTGAAAAGTGAGTGCTATTTTTTTTATATATATATATATATATATATATATATATAATATATGTATATATATATATATATATATATATATATATATATATATACATACATACATACATACATACATACATACACATACATTATATATATGTGTGTGTGTGTATATGTGTGTGTATTATTATTTTTTAAACTGGCTCATATTATGCAAAAAATATGCAGATTAAATGAAGTGATCTGCATTTTTTCTGGAATGAGAGTAAAAGTGTAGAACTTTTGCAAATTTAAAGAATACCCCCAAAGTTAAGTAAAAGTGAAGTGACCGTGACTTTTTTGTCATGGTGAGCACCCAACATGGCACACGGTGAACCACAATAAAATGCATCCTCTGCGTCTAAACCATAAGCAGTGCAGCAGGGGGTAGCTATATCCAGCACCCGGGGAGCAGTGACGGGGACAGCGGATTGCTCAAGGGTACCTCAGGGCAACCTGCCGGTCTGGGATTTGAACCCATGACCTTCTGATTCTGGGGCCAACTCCCTAACCACTAGGCACTGCTGCCTTTTCTTGAGAATTCAAAGGTTCAGATGTAAACAAAGTTATTAATAGTGGCTTGGCGTAAAATGCTCCGAGCTGACCTTTCAGAATTAGGTTACTTACAACCGAGCTGTTGAATCTGGAAAAACTGGTGGAAGTTCTCTTGAATGGGTTTTCCTCGATCTGTGCATTTAGCTCATGAACAGTTGAGAAAGAATGTAAAGGTGCACTTTTCCTAACCTTCCCTGATGAATAATCTTATTTTCTTTGAAAACCTCTGATACCAACATGTCCGGATTTCTATGGGTGCGGATCCTTGTTGTGCGAGCAACATAGAAAGGTATGTTGCTGGAAGGTTTTTACTTGTTGCTGCTCTGCTTGATGTTTTGCTGTTTGGCAACCCCGAAGGCTGCTTTTGTCATGTCAGTGAGGCCCACTAGCTCTCAAGAGGAAGAAATGCTGGTCTGTCTGACAGTGAAAGAAAGGCTGGAGCTCAAGTAACTGAGAGGGAGACGAAGAATGGTGAGGGAGCACTCACCTAATGGAAGCACCTCGAAGGAACTGGGCCTGAGAAAATACACCTGCAACAACGTGAAACGTCATTCCCTAAATCATATTTTAGCCAATGGATTCCTGAATTATTATTTAATAAATGTATTTAATATTGTTTAATAACAAATAATTATTATTTTCCATTTCTGCATTATTAGTTATTCAGAGTGATTTGATGTGAAATGGTTAATTGCAATGAAATTTACCATCTCAGATTTCTTTACAAAGGTGCTGAAAGTGGGCTTACACATACCTTCTGAGTTTTAATGTTGATTGTTAAAAAAGTGGTAGGTTTGGAAACATTAGTTTGTTTTTCATTCTAGCACTTAATATCAGTCTAGCTTATAGCATCCAGCATCAGTAAGAACTGCACACAGCAGCGTGTAGGCAGAGGGAGGCTAGTGGTTAGGGGAGTTGGCCACAGGATCGGAAGATTGGGGGTTCCCTTACCAGTAGGTTGCCCTGAGGTACCCTTGAGCAAGGTACAGTCCCTGTCACTGCTCCCTGGGCGCTTTCATAGCTGCCCATTGCTGCACGGTGTTTGCATGGGTTAAATGCAGAGGTCCAATTTCATTGTCGTTCGCTGTGTGCTGTGACCTCGCAATGACGAATAGTCACTTTCACTTTTTCACTTTCACACAGAGCCAATTTATAGCCATCTGTTTTAGTTTTGTTTTTTTAAATTTGTTTAAATGTGTTCAAAACTCGTTTGTGTGTTTGTTCTACTGCCAGTATTAAAGCTCTGTTAAAACTATTTTTCTGACCAAAAATCAAATATGCAATCAAATGGACTGAAGCTTGGATTTAATCTTGAAATTCTTGTTATTTTGTTCTTTATTTCGGGATTATTCTGGATGCTAAAGTAGAACATTAGTAAGCTAATGCTTATTGGAGCAGAATTATTATTGTTATTGTGAAAAACAGCTCTGGATAGAATAGAATGCTTTTCAACTAAATAAGTTTGTTTTGATCCATTGTAAAGTGTAATATAATTCATTGTGAGACTGCAATGTATGGTTAGTCAGGGCTGTCACTGTCATTGTTTGATTGAGTAATCACATGAAAGTGAAAGTGACAAACCTTGTCATTGTGAAACGCACAACACCATGAAATTCAACCTCTGCGTTTCACCCATTCACACACACGTTAAGCAGGGGGCAGCTATTGAAAGTGCCCAGGGAGCAGTGACAGGGACGGTACCTTGCTCAAGGGTACCTCAGGGAAACCTACTGGTGGGGGAATCAAACCCACAATCTTCTGATCCCTAACCACTAGGCCACCGCAGGCACGCATTTGTAAAATCCTGCTGGTCTGGATTTACTCCCTTTTAATGATTCTCCCAAAAGCAACTTGAGCACACTGGCTCCCTCTCCCAGAGAACATTAATATCGCTGAATCGAGTGCGACAATGATGTATTAATTCCCTGTCAAGTGGTAAAATTGCCAAAACATCAAGATGACCCAAAGTTAATCAGTTACTTGATTAATCAGTTTAACAGAGTAACTGTGCTAGCCCAACTCACTTACCTTTGGATATAATAAACTGCTGACTAATGAACATGTTAGCTCTATACCAAATATTGTATCATGTGGTTTTTTTTTTTTTTTTTTTTTTCCCCTAAGCAAGTTTCTCAGATGAAAGTGCAGCAGGGGTCAGCTATGAAAGTGCCCGGGGAGCAGTGGCGGGGACGGTACGTTGCTCAAGGGTACCTCAGGGCAACCTACTGGTAAGGTTTTGGGAACCCACAGTCTTCCGATCCTGTGGCCAACTCCCTAACCACTAGGCCACCGCTGCCCCAGTAACACTTCCGATAAGCTGGTACTCCTGTTCAGAGACAGTTTTTGCCTGTTTTCCATTCTCCATCATCTGTTCGGTCTAGATGTTTCCATAGGCTGAAGGATGAAGCTGAAACATCTCTTGGTTGGGCTGCTTATAACTGGGCTGTCTCTATCGAATAACTAGTTACTAAATTGTGACCATACCCCTGCTTTAGTAGAAAACCTGCTATAAACACGTTCAAATCAAGTCTCATTCTGTCCACCAGTAGATGTGTAAGAGTTCTTCTTTGTATCCTGGAGTCCTTTGTGGCTTCCTAGGGGAGTTGTGCTAGATACCAGAAAATCAAGGGAGCGTCACCTGATCCAGTTATAAATATGCAGGAATCTGAATCAGAACAAGGGAGGCCTACCAGTGTCTCTGTGACTTAATGTTTGCTGCATTCAACAGTACATAAGTGTCTTTCATTTAAGGCTGAACAATACTCGGAGGGAGCAAAGCTTTGATATTTGCAAAACAAAAAAAGATTTAAACCTTTAAGCCTTTATGCCTGTTTCCAAATTGAGCTTGTTAGGACTCCAGCATTAAGACAATAGTCCAGATTGTGCAGCTCAAAGCGGAATAGTAAAGTGACGTAGGAACTCTGTTGCTAAATCTTAATATTTTATCCAGCCCTACCCCCAGTCGTAGACTGTTCTCATGGATCTAGACGCTTCCTCTGATGCAGCGAATTCATTTACTTTACAGCACACCTGCAGCTAACACTTATTCACTGGCATAATTGAATCTCCTTATAAAAAAACATCGCACAGGGTAGCACGCCAGTGTGCCGATTTTAGTGCACAGTTAACCTCAGACTAGAACTCCTCTAGAACTCAGTAAAACGAATGGTTGATACTGTCGCCCAGTGCTGATGACCTTCTGTTTTAATCATTTTTATTTATAAGAAAGAATAGATAAAACAAAAATTGTAATTAAAAGACACAAAAAGGACCAAGAATTCTTGGTTCTGAACAAGAGCGGACGTTGTGATCCAGGCTTTCTCCTCCAAAATCAGTGCCTGACCTCACAATCGCTTTTGGATGAACGAACAAAATTTCCGCTCAGACACACTGCAAAGTTTTGGGGAAAGCTGTTGGAGCCACAAAAAGGGACTCCATATTATGTCTCTCTCTCTCTCTTGCTCGTCCTCTCTTTCTCTCATGTGTATATATAAATGCAAAAAAAATCTCCTGTAGGTATAATGGCTGTGTTCCAATATTTTTGTCCAATTTACATGAACAGACCTTTGACTTATTTCAGGAGAATTTGAGCGATAAGTATTTAATAATGGTAATCCAGGCTCTTACACCACCCAGCACATGTTACCCAACTGCCGTGGCTTCACCTGCTTAATTCTGTTAGATGCTCTGAGAGCAAAGAGAGGAGCAGTTCAATACAAACAAAATTCAATTTAGAGAAGGAGCAAGAGGTTCTCGCAGTTTAGCTGTGGACGTTTCCTGACGTTTCCTGACGTTTCCCTTGAGTCGTGATGGTCAAAGTGAGAGAAGTTGTTTTACAGTGTTTCACAAATGTACTGTAGGATTTATTTTGTGTTTTTAAAGGGTGCCAGTGTGTGAATCAGGGCACCAGCATTTACTGTCTGTTGGAGCAGCCTTACGTTGTGTCCTGTATGCTGAAACAGTGTACACTGAGTGCACAATTGTTAGGCAAGTGAGTGTTTTGACCATATCATCATTTTTGTGCATTTATTCCAACTTCAAGCTGTATAAACTTGAACGCTAATTGGATTTAAGCAGATCAGGTGATGTGTATTGAGGGAGGGTGTGGCCTAAGGTGATCAACACCTGATTTCAAGCTGTGCATAATTATCAGTCAGCTTCTTTCCTCAGACTTGACAGATTTGACTGACTCTGAAAAGTCAATAGTTGTAAAAAGTCTTTCAGAGGGATACAGCAGTCTTGAAATTGCTAAGATATTGCAGCGTGATCACAGAACCATCAAATGGTTTGTTGCAAATTGTCAACAGGGTCGCAAGAAATCTGTTGAGAAAAAAAAACACAAATTAACTGCCGAAGATTTGAGAAGAATCCAACATTAAGCTGCCAGGAACCTCCAAGATCCTCCAGCTGTCATATTTCAGAACTGCAACCTTCCTGGAGTGTTCAGAAACCTGACCACCACTGAACATATGGCACATATGTTGAAATTTCAAGACTGGGCCAAGAAATAGATTTTTTTCAAAGGTTTGATGGACTGATGAGATGGACTCTTGATGAGAGCCATTCTTGATGGATCGAATGGATGTGCCCATGGCTGGATCAGTAACAGACACGGAGCTCCACTTCCACTCAGACACCAGCGAGGTGGGGTACTGGTATGGGCGGGTATTATTAAAGATGAACTGGCTGGAACTTTCAGGTTGAAGATGGACTCAAAATCTACTCCCAAACCTACTGCCAGTTTTGGGAGGGAAACAGTCCACCTCTCTGAACAGTGTCTGGGAGGCTGCAGTTGCTGCTGCAGAAAAAGTTTTCTGTAGTTTAACTGAAGGGTATTCAGACTTTTCCACCTAAATGTTTAAACTCAAAAGGAAGGATGTGGTATGGTATAAACGAGTGCCATTTTATTGATGGATTCTTCTCAGCAGTTCTGCCAATGGGACGTGTGGAGAGTCTCAGCAGTTTGTCTTGTCGGATGGTAATGGGTTGCATTATTGAGTGCCATTTCCTGTAGAAGGATAAATGTCAAGGAAGAGACATGGCAGCTTCAGCTGAAATTACTCTGGCTTGCACTCTTATCCATATTCAAAGCAAAACAGGCCGCTGGAATCCAGGCTCACAGTGTCGCCAAAACATCTAGCATGTAATAATTTAATTTAACATAAAACATTTATTTCCAAAGCACCCGTGACCCCTACATGTGAGACTTATTATAAGTCTGCTTATACCATAAATAGATATTTTTAAATCAGAATTTTTTTTCCACTGCACATATGAAAAATCATATGAAAGCAATGAAACAATGCCTCACAGCCTCCTCTGTGCAAATTTCATACATACTTGAAATTTCAGTTACACATTTCTGAAAGCTCCCTCACAGACTGCATTAAACTCTACCGATGTCTGGATTTATGCACCATCACCGTGATCAGAACTTGCTCTGTTCCCTATTAACTTTTGTGTTTTAGTTAGGACATTATAAAATGGTTGAATGTTGTAATATTCAAATGCTTTTCAAAAGAGTTAAGAACCCAAAAAAAGTGCTGTTGATGTTCTCCCCTTAGCTCATGTGCTGAAGTCACTGAGTTGGAATAGGGAAACAGATAGAGGGTGCAGCATTCTCAACATAGCCGGTCTGGTTTTCTGCCCCACTTAACTGTAATAAAGGGAGAAGATGGCCTTAGCACCACTTTTTGCCCACACTCCCCCACTAACACACTCCATTCACTGTATGAGATGTGACTGGCTGTATGAATGCTGCCACTGTGCACTGACACACTGACATGAAAATGAAATGAATGCATTGGACCCTGACCGAGTTTTGGTGGCCATCGTTTGTAAAGTTCAGGATTCATCATTTAGGTGGTTTGCTCCTCTACAAAGTTTCATGAGTTGGTTTTGGAGCGGTAATGTTTATTTGGTTAAGATTCCTGCAATAAGTCTTAAAATGCATGTTCTGAATCAGTCTGGTCATTCTTGGTAAACAAGGAATCCACAAGTTGTTTTACAACCATGTTCATTTGTCTCAAGGTTCCCCTCAAAGGGGAACTGTTAGAACTCCAATTGCTTCTAATAACATCTCTGAAAAGATCTCACCATTTTGATAGGTTTTCAGGTATAGGAGGTTAAACTAAAGGCTTGCTATTTTTATTTACCAAAGAACATTGTAATTCTGCTGCCATTTACAGCCTCTCAAAATGAAACAGGCTGTTTTCGTTGCTTTGCTTTTAAAATGGATTCATCCGTCCACAGTATTGCTGATCTGAGATATTTCCCATGATTCACGGTGCATTACTAGTGAGGACCAGTGCCGAACGATGCTTTTTGGATAATTGCATCTGTGGTACGTTTGCAGTGTTTCAGTCACAGGTAATCATTGTGAAATTAAAACAAACTATTTGTAAAAAGTCTATAAGCTTTCTTGTTGGTGCAGCCAAAAAATGTTAAAGTTTCTAAAATCTTTTAAATTCTGTTTGCTTTGAGAGCCAACAGATCTGCATACATGCCCTATTCATGTGACCTCCGTGCACATGTAAGATGCTGTATAAATATTTATACAGTATGTAAATGTGTAGGGTTTGTGGCATCGCAGAAGCAATGAAGCATCAATACATTTTGATTTACATGGTTTACAGAAAGAATTGCACTTTAAAAATGATGCTTATTTACTTCATCATGCTCTTACTTGAGAGTAGTGTGGAGAAATCACTCTCCCATGATACGAGCCCTTTAAACCAGAGTCGCTTGAATGGCACAAGAGTAAGAGGTTTATTACTGGGCTTGTCCTGTTGGATGGTCACATGAGAACCTTTCAGAAGCTCTTTAACGGTGTTGGCTGACTGCCCCTCTGTTCTGATTAATCAAGCACTATATTGGACTGGACTCCAGCAGATTGTGGTGCCAGCTAGTGGGGGAGGGTGTGTGAGGGTTAGAAGAGTGCTGGGCTGTTTGAGTGTGTGAAATAGAGAGAAGTAGGACATCTGATATTAGAGTATGGGCAGTAGGTGGAACTTATTGTTGCTTTCTTTTTGCAAAGAGGAAACTGAGTTATTAGTAGGGAAATAAAGGTGTGTGAGTGTGTGTGAGAGAGAAAAAGAAAGGAACAAGGAGAGGCGTGTCTGTGGAATGAGCAAGTGATTGCTCTTTTTATCGCTAGAGTGGACTTTGATAAGGCCAGCAGGCCTGCCCTTTTCTTTCTTTTGCCACTCTTTTAGCTTGATCTTTTTACTTCAGCTTTTTACTTTTTTCAATAACTTAACACGGGGTAGATTTAAACCTCATGAACTTCTGAAAACTGTAGTGTATATCTAGGGCAGGGGTGGGCAATTCCGGTCCTGGAGGTGAACTCACTAAACTTGACAATGATCAGGTGAGCTGTACCAGGTGTGTTTTAAGCAGGAAATTCACTAAACTCTGGAGGACACCGGCCCTCCAGGACCGGAATTGCCCACACCTGATCTAGGGATTTAAATACAACCTTAACCTGGTTCCACTCAGACAGTAAAGTCTGTTTGCTTCCACTGTGAACAGACATTTATTCTTTCCAAATCTGGCATCATCTCTAAACCTCTCAAGAGTCTGGAGTAAAAGGAAAGCAAATCCAACCTACTGTCAAATGTCATAGTGCTGGAGGAATTTTTGCAGTCACACTGATGAAGAGGGGGCAGCGGTGGCTGCATGATTGGACGATCGGGGGTTCTAACCCCTTCCCAATAGGTTGCCCTAAGGTACCCTTGAGCAAGGTGCCGTCCCTGTCACACTCCTCCCTGCGACGGGCTGGCGACCTGTCCAGGGAGCGAAATTGTCCACGGGTAGAAACTGTGTAAGGGGTACTTGGATTGAATAATCTTTCATTAACATCTGGTCAAATCTTCTTATTCTTTTTGTCTACTAAACCTAACGAAAAGTACTAAAGATTTATGGTGTTCATACCCTGAAAAGTACAGATCAGGTAATAGAGAAAAGAAGGGGGAGACCTGTTTCGTCAGAAGGGCATTCTGGTTAATGAGTAATCAAGCACAGATAAAGGATTCATTTTAGCATTTGACTGTGTGTTGTGTTTCAGTTTTAATCCTCTTTACATTCAGCCTATAGAGCTGTAGCTACAATAATTGAATCAGTAGCCAAACAGATCTGTATCCTGACTTGTCCACAGACATGCGAAATGTCTCAGAAGAAGCAGCTGTTATAAATGTAACTATTTAACATTTGATTGGATTTTATCAATGTATTTTTAACTTTTAAAGCTAAAGATTTACCTGTTCAGGACCAAGTTGTGACATTGAGGGAATTTTACAATATCTACACAAAGACAAAAACAAATGTTTGTCCTTCATCCAGAAGAGCATTTTTGGGGTCATGCCCTAATGTTGCACTAGAAGACCTGGTTTCGCAGTTTTTGTAGCTCATCCTAAAGGTGTTCAGTGGGGTTGAGGTTCAGGGCTTTTTGCAGGTTGAGTTCTTTCACACCAAACTCCCCCAACCATGAATATGCTTTATGTACTGGGATTATAGTGGAACAGAAAGGGCCTCCCCCGAACTGTTCCTTCAAAGCTGCAAGTATAGAATTGTCCAGAATGTCTTGATATGCTGAAGCATTACAATTTCTTTTACTTGAACTAAGGGGCATAACCCAAACTTTAGAAAACAACCCCACACCACTATTGCTCTATCGCCAAACTGTACAACTGGTACAGTGTAGTCAGGCAAGTAATGTTCTCCTGGCATCTGCCAACCTTGACGCAGCCTTCCAGACAGAGAAGCATTATCCATCACTCTAGATAAGACTTTTCCACTTGTTTCAAAGTGACATTGAATATGCTTGGTTGAGTTTAAGGGAAATTCATACCACTGGAGACTATTCACACATGATTCATTGTGCGCACAGTTAAAAAAAAAAGTTTGTTTTTTCATCGATTACGAAACCATTTATTGGCCACTGATTTATTGAACATTCCTAATTGTTACCCTTGTGGCCTTTCTGTTTAATTAATGATATTTAATGAAGTTAATGCCATGGTTTACTTTGACTTCAACACCCTTAGCGTAAGCTTTAGCTAATACTCTAGTAATACTTCAGTAATGCATTTTAATTCTTTTTTTTAACTCTTCTTCTTTAACTCTAAGTCTTCCTGTATTCTTTAATTTGTGCTACAGCTTTACAGACTACTGTCAGCTTCTGCTGTAGAGAGCTTTGCCATTTCACAGCAGTGCTTTCATGACCTGTATGTTGACTGTCACCTGTAACCTTTCAACATTTTAAAGCAACAGTGAACTAACTAGATGCTTAGTGCATCTAGACTCTTTTTATAGCAACATTAGGTGCTGAAAAACACATTCCCTGGAATGTAGATTGTATCCAGCCTTGTAAACCCCTCCTGGAACTTTAGAGCTTTCACTTTGAATACCTCTGCATAGATTCACTCCCCCCACTATTCATTGTTAGCTGATATCTGGGGTGGTGGAGCATTAGAAGGAAGTGCCCATTCCCTGAAAAGCTCAAAAGCATAATAGCTTTTTTTTTTTTTTTTTTTTTTTCTTCTTCTAAAATAAAAATTAAATTTCTTGTAGCAATCTGAGAAACTGTTAAAAAAAAAAAAAAAGTTACCAGTGTGGGGAAAATCAAAAGTGAAGCTATGGGAAAGGGTAGTGGAAGCTAGATTAAGAAAAGAGATGATGATGATAAATGAGCAGCAGTATGGTTTCATGCTGAAAAAAAAAGCACTACAGAGGCAATGTTTGCTCTGAGAGTATTGATGGAGAAGTACAGAGAAGGTTAGGAGGAGTTGCGTTGTACCTTTGTGGACTTGGAGAAAGCATATGACAGGGTGCCTAGAAAGGAGTTGTGGTTTTGTATGAGGAAGTCAGGAGAGTAGGGAGCACCTTGAGGAGAACCTGGAGAGGTGGAGATATGCTCTAGAGAAGGCGTGGGCAACTCCTGCTGAGTTTAGTGAATTCCCTGCTTAAACGCACCTGGTACAGCTCACCTGATCATTGTCAAGTTTAGTGAGTGTGTTCGAGAAGGCAATTAGCAGACTGCAGGACACCGGCCCTCCAGGACCAGCTATGTTGTTCGGGTTGGAGACGGTGGGACTGACAAAAAGACAGGCAGCAGAGCTGGAGGTGTCAGAGTTAAAGATGTTAAGATTTTCGTTGGGTGTGACGAGGATGGACAGGATTAGAAATGAGTATGTTAGAGGGACAGCTCAGGTTAGTTGTGTTAGAGACCGAGTTAGAGAAGCAAAGTTGCGCCAGTTTGAACCTGTCCAGAGGAGATACGACGATTATGTTGGGAGAAGGATGCTGAGGATAGAACTGTTCAGGAAAGAGGCAGAGGAAATGGAGAAGAAATGGAGAGCGTTGATCCACTGTGGCTACCCCTAACAGGAGCATCCAAAAGAAGACCAGTGTGGAAAAAACGTATTTGTAACAGTACAGTACTGTGCAAAAGTTTTAGGCAGGTGTGGAAAAAATGCTGTAAACAAAGAATGCTTTCAGAAATGGAAGTGTTAATCATTTATTTTCATCAATCACCAAACGCAGTGAATGAACAAAAGAGAATCTAAATCAAATCAATATTTGGTGTGACCACCCTTTGCCTTCAAAACAGCAGCAATTCTTCTTGGCACACTTGCACACAGTTTTTGAAGGAACTCGGCTGGTAGGTTGTTCCAAACATCTTGGAGAACGAACCACAGATCTTCTGTGGATGTAGCTTCCTCACATCCTTCTGTCTCTTCATGTAATCCAGACACACTGGATGATGTTGAGATCAGGGCTCTGTGGGGGCCAGAAGAACTGATGCTGGTTTGAAGACAAAAGGTAATAACACCAAATATTGATTGATTTAGATTTTTCTTTTGTTTACTCACATTGCATTTTGTAAATTGATCAAAATAAACAATCATTATTTATATTTTTGAAAGCATTCTTTGTTTACAGCATTTTTTACACACCTGCCTAAAACGTTTGCACAGTACTGTATGTTGATTGATTCACATAGTTCATCCACTATTGAAATGGCCATAGTGGATTTATTGCCATATTAAAGTGATGAAGTGTCTGAGCGCTGTGTTACTCTGTTGACCTATTTGTTATTTTCCTGTAAAGGCAGGGGGTTATTTTATGTTTTTTCATTGGAACCTTTACTCCTTTGTTGCCTACACAAACCTTTCTGTGTAACTCGGCCAAGGTGGCACAGGCTGTTGCAGTGGTAAGCAAAATGTAACTATAAATATGGGCAAGCAGTGCTGCCTTTGGATTCATTGTTGCAGTGTCTCCCTAGAAAGTACAAAATCTGAGCATGAGTTTGACTTGGACTCAGTAATGCAGGGACAGAAATGTGTTTAAAAATTTTTTAGACTCTCCAGAGTGTCCTCTTATTTTCCTTAATGGAGTTTTTTTTTTTTATTATTTATTTATTTATTTTTTGCATATTTGTAATTAAAGTCTAACAGAAGCAGTTGTTTCAGCAAAACCCTTCACTTTTTTTATCAGTTAATTAATTTTGGGTTTTCTACAGACATTGGGTTGAAGTAAATGACCGTGGCAACTAATCGTACTGTATAGATGGGCAGGAATTGTAGAAAACATATTCCTTAAAGTTTATGAAGTTAGTTTGCTTGCAGTGCAGCCCTTGTCTGCACTTTGTCCTGAACCTGTGCCACTATAGCTGACGTTGACTCTCCTTTGTTAAGCCTTCTGTGCGTAGAGTAATGCTGTGACGTAGGGAATAGGTGTGTTGAAATAGCTAAAACACTATCATCAGTTGACAAGGCTCCAAAGCCCCAGGTCTGGGCAAACAGCAGAGGTTATTTAATTTGAAACCACTTGACTCTAAATTCCTGAATTCCTAAATGATCCTGAAAATTTATGACAAAGAAAAATGATCAGGACAGTGTTACAACTTCAGAACAAGCACTGATCGACAGTGACCTAGTCACTGCAATATAAACTACAACACAGCAGTAGACCTAGGGTTTGTTGAATTTTTCTCAGATTTTCTGCCTAATTTGGTCTTCTCACCCCATCGCATGATACCGACAACGGAACAGTGACGGCCTTTCCTTAATCTGAGTTACGTCATCCCTTCAACACTTTGTTTACCCAACCAGTGAGAGCGAAGCCATTCAGGGTGCCTTGGTTTCTCGGCTAAGGATGGCCTGTCACCACTGGAGAACTTGAACTTGTGCTCTCCTGATGGTTGGGTTGACACTTGGACAGCTGAGCCTCTTGGGTTTACTTAAACCTTTGTTGGCGTGGAGATCCAAAACAAAACAGTATTAAAGTTTATTAATGTTTACCTTTGCGGTTAGGAGGCAATGATAGGTGACAAATAATTGGAGCAACATTTACCAGCTACATTAGAGGTAAACTGAACTGTAATTATATGGAAAGACCTTTAATTATATACTGGACTTGCAGTGGAAAGAGAGAGGGAGCAGCTTTCAACAAAGATCAGTTTCAGTTTTGTGAAGTTGTGGAACTGGTCTTACAGAAAGCAGGTGCTGTGGACATGCCTTTTAAATGTAATCTCTGCCTGTTTATTTTGATTGGTTTGAGGCAAAGTGCTTTTAACACCTGATGTTTCGTGGATAAGATCTGTCAAGATAATCCTGATACTCAAGATGCACAAGGCAAGCAAGTGGAAAGGTGGTTATCAGTTTTCTTATATTGGACATGTTCAGAGCAACATGTTAGCTATTTAGCTATCCTATAGCATTGATCTGTATGTGCTGAAATCTTATTTGTTAAATAGACTAAACATTTTGTTAAAATAGGTTGAATACAGCCATGGCCAAAAGTTTTGAGAATGACACAAGCATTGGTTTTCCCAAAGTTTGCTGCTTCAGTGGTTTTAGATCTTTTTGGCAGATGTTTGTATGGTACACTGAAGTATAATTACAAGCATTTCATAAGTTTCAAAGGCTTTTATTGACAATTACATGAAGTTTATGCAAAGAGTCAATATTTGCAGTGTTGTCTCCCCCCCCCCCCAGGATCTCCGAAATTTACAATTTATGAGCCAAATCCTAACTGATGGAGCCCATTTGTGCATAATCAGTGCTTAGAGTTTGTCAGAATTTGTGGGGTTTTGTCCACCCACCTTTTGACTGATCACAAGTTATCAGTGGGATTAAGGTCTCAGGAGTTTGGCCATGGACCCAAAATTTTGAAGTTTTGTTCCCAGAGGCACTTTTGCCTTGTGGCATGCTGCTCCATCATGCTGGAAAAGGCATTGTTCTTCACCAAACTGTTCTTGGATGGTTGGGAGAAGTTGTTTTGGTACCATTCTTTATTCTTGGCTGTGTTGTTCAGCAAAACTGGAAATGAGCTGCTGCCTTGGCTGAGAAGCAACTGCACACATTAATGATTTCAGGATGCTTTACTGCTGACGTGACACAGGAGTGATGATGGCGCTCATCTTTTCTTCTCCGGACAATTTCTCCGGATGCTTCAATCGGAAAGGGGATTCATCAGAAAAAACGACTTTACCCCAGTCCTCAGCAGTCCAATCCCTGTGACTTTGGCAGAGTATCAGTTTTCTTTTTTTTTTTCCTCTCTTGGAAAGAAGCGTCTTCTTTGCTACCCTTCTTGACACCAAGCCATTCTCTAAAAGTCTTCACCTCACTGTGTGTGCAGATGCACTCACGCCTGCCTGCTACCGTTCCTGAGCAATCTCTGCACTAGTGCTGCCTCGATCCTGCAGCTGAATCAACTTTAGGAGACGGTCCTGGCGCCTGCTGGATTTTCTTGGGTGCCGTGAACAGAAACTCTCTCATTGGGATTCTTGATAATCCGATAAATGGTTGATTTAGGTGCAGCCTTACTAGCAGTAATAACCTGCCTGTGAAACCATTTTTGTGCAAAGCAGTGATGACTGCACATGATTACTTGCAGGTAACAATGGTTAATAGAGGAAGAACAATGATCTCAAGCACCAACATCCTTTTAAAGCATCCAGTCTCCTGTTCGAACTCATTCAACATGACCGAGTGATCTCCAGCCTTGTCCTCCTCAACACTCTCCTGTGTTAACGAGAGGATCACTGAAATGTCAGCAAGTCTTCTTGTGTCAGGGCTGAAATTCAGTGGAAATGGTTTTGTTTTTGGAATGAAGTTCATTGTCATGGTAAGGAGGGACTTCGCAAAGAATTGCAATTTATCTGATCACTCTTCATATTCTGGTGTTTATGCAAACTGCCATCATAAAACCTGAGGCAGCAAACTGTGAAGATTAATATTTGTTATTCTCAAAGGTTTTGGCCACGGCTATAGTTCTAAAATGCTTTTTAAACATGAAGTGAATGTCCTTATGACTGCTTTAGCTACTGGAGTTAGTGTAATATGCTGGCAAAATAATCATTAATCTAGTAGTTTAATACAAATGAAGAAAATAATACAAATAATAAAATTATTAAGAAAAGCATACAAAATCATTGGAATATATTGTTAAAGTAATAAAGACATCTGAGGTTAAGGACAGCACAGTGGCTAAGATGCCTAATGTTGCTGTTGACATTTTTCAAGCTTAATATGTTTTCGGCTGGATTTTGTGCCTTTTGATTTATGTAAATGAGTTCAGTTCTGACCTGCTGACGTGTATTTTCACAGTTTAAAAAGAAATGAAACACTCCCGATAAATGCAAATGTTTTGCTTTTTTCATGTCATCACTTTGAAAGCAGGCTTGCCAAGCAGCTTACTTTCCATTTATTGAGAATTTGGACAGAGATGTGACCTTGTTTCTTTTTTTTTTTTTTTTTTTTTTTTTTTTTTTTTTAAAAACAGTGTTTTGGTCCAATGTTTAGGGTTTTCAAAAAAAAAAAAAAGAAAGAAAAAAAAAAATTTTTTGACAAGGTCACTTTAAAGTACTTTTTGATTGGTTCCAAGTGTGTGTTGACACATGTTTGAACTTTAGTGCCTGGTCAGCGCACTAGATACACAAGCACCTGTAGGACGGAGCTGAGTTTGAGTTTGTAGAAGCATTGTAGTAACAAGTTTTTAAACAGTAGTAATTTTCCTCACCTTCTTTGTTGCAGTATGTCTACGTCTGCATCAGGTAGAAAGACCCCGGTGGATTATGGGGTTCAGATCCGCTTCATAAAGGACCTGCACGATACAGGAGGAGGTCATGGAGGCCAGTCCCGTCGGGAAAACTCAGGGAAGTCCTCGTCCCGCTACGGCGTGGCTGTTAGAGTGCAGGGCATAGCCGGCCAGCCTTATGTGGTGCTGAAGGAGGGAGAGAAAGGAGACTCCTATGGAGTCCAGCTCCGGACACAGCCTCGTGACACGCCTCCGTCTTACAACAGTTTACCCAGGTAACAAACACACAGTTACCAAGGTAACATGCACACACTGTTCACATTCGTTTGAGTAACTTTGAGTATTGCTCTGGTCTGGCACTTGAATCTGCTATCATGGAGTCAAGTGCCTAACCACTGCCGCTATAATGTTTAGAAAATAGATCACTTGCTATAACTAAGCCAGCAACTCTGATACATTTTCCTTCTGATTCCCCACTGTCTTGAGGGGACACCATTGGCACAAAGGGTTGTACTTGGTCTGCAAAAACATTTTGAGTAGATGTTGTATCAAAGGTCTAAGCTAAACACTGCACATAAGCTGGCAGTGGCAATGTGATGTTATCTTCCCTTGGTGCATCCTGTTCTTACCTAAGTTTGAAACACAGATAAGAACCTGAATCACAAGACAAAGCCTTGCTTCAGTGTTCTGACACCTTTCCATCATTGACTTTTTCAGCAATTTGTGCTACAATGTCTGGTGTAGGACCAAAGGGCTTTCCTTCTCTTGCTCATTTATATAACGGAATTACATGTTTGCTTATTACTATAAATGTTTTGTCACACTTAATTGTCATTCCAAGTTTGTGCTATATTTATATATTTTTATAAATATATATATATTTTTTTTTTTACCCCTTAGAAGGAGAGATGATGGAGCAGCACAAGGTCCGTATCTCTCTGCGGAGGCAAGCCCCCTTCGTAGGGCACAGTCCCACGGCTCTCTGCTGGACCGTGAAAGTGGCGACGACTACGGCCATGACTACAGACGCCCTCCTGGTGACGGGCGCTCTGGCAGCTATGGTAACCTGGATGCAGGGATTGGTGTTGGTTCTGAGAAAGAACGCTCAAGAAGAATGATGGAAAGGAACCAATGGGGAGGTTCCCACCAAACAGGGCTCAATGGTTCTGTAGAAAGGGAAACCCTGAGAGCAGCAAGTGGCCACTATGCTGGCCGAGGAGGTCCCAACGCCAATCACAACCAGACATCATTCAGCAGGCCCATCAACAGTTCTTCAGGACAAGCTGGTAGTGCTGGAGGCTCCTCCAGGGGGAGCTCTCCTGCTTTAGATGCTGGAACCAGGCCCAATACTGCCTCCTCCACCATATCTTCATTCCAGTCTTTGGCTCCAAACACTTACTCCTCTCCCCCTTCATCCTCACCCGCCTCAGCCTACAGTAGCCTGGGCCGGGCCTCCGGATCCGTTGCAAAAGTCACAGCTGTCCCTTCTTCTGCCTTAGTCAATGACTGGTCATTGGTGGACACACATGTAAGTGATGATAATGGATAATGGAAATTACAACTCTTTGTTTCAGGTGGATGGACCAAAAAAGCAAATATGAATCTACCAATTTAAATGAGTAAACTAATCACTTTGTTTTTTTTGGCAAACAACAATTTCCTCTTACATTTGCAGTAAAAAAAAAAAAAACGAACATTAAACACTCACAGCTTACTGCTGCTGTCAACAGCCTGTAGTGTCTTAGCTGGTTGTACCCGATCCGTCTGACTTACAGTTGATAAAGAACCCTTTAAAATGCTCACAATTTCTTTATAAGTAGGATTAAAGGTTTTCACACGAGTCCTTAAATTAGATTAAGAGAAACCAGTTAATCAAATTGACCAAATATAGACTATTTTCTAACTACATATATATGATAAAATGTTTGTTAAAATTAGACCAAGTTGGTGTAAATGTAACAACACGAAATGGTCTTTTAAATTTCAAAAAGGCCTTGATTCTGTTCAGTTTGATGTCTTTTCTTAGATTTTATTCAGGCTGTTGTAAACATTGAGACAGTGTTAACTAGGTTTTTTTTTTTTTCCCCCCAGAAACCTTTAAAGGCTCATTGATCAGCCTCTACACAGGTTATTAAGTTGACTTGGTCTGTCATGCTGGTTGTTCAAGTAAGCACTTTGTCTCTAGCAGTGCCCAGTAACATTTACTTATTGGCTAGTGTTTAGGGACTATGCCCCATGATTTGAAGGTTTGGGTTTGATTCCCAGACCAGCAGGTTGCCTTGAGGTATGCTTGAATAAGGTATCATCCTCATCACTGCTCCCCGGATGCTGGATATAGCTGCCCCTTGCTGCACATGTGTGTATGTGTGAAAATTTAGTTGTATTTCGCTGTGTGCTGTGCTGTTTCACAATGAGAATTAGTCACTTTCACTTATAATCCACCCAATAAAAAAATAGATTGCTTCGTAACTAAGCCTTAGTTGAATCAGGTGTTCAACTTGGAATAGAACTGAATTGTGCTGAAAGATTGACCTCCAAAGGGGGGCTTGTTGCCACTGATGAAAATCTTCTATTGCTGCTTTAAAGTAACTTGATTAACCGAACAGATTCCATGTATGTGAGTGGATTGTAATTGTAGCAGGGAAGAAAGTTAATCCATCAGACCTGCCCTTTGCAGTTCAGCAAACGTGATTGGGCTTGAGGTAGTGCAGTGGTATCTGCTGACAGAGCCTGTGCTTGAATTACAGTGTAGAGTGACAGATTACCACAGAGTGACTGGTTATGACTCTGGTGCTTCATTAATGCGCAGGTACTTTTTTCCTTCTAATAACAAAAGCAGATACTTGAAGTGCCAACTCTGTTAGCCTAACAGTGTGTTTTTTTTTGCTTTTTTTTTTGGTAAACCAATCAAGCAGTGTTATCTGTTGATCTATCTAGCTGTCTATCTATCTCTCTTGCTCTCTCACTGTCTCTCTAAGACCGTTCTTAGTCTTATAAGTATTACCAAATTTACTGTCAAATATCATTAAGAAGAAAGAATGCACTGATTAGTGGTGTTATTGTTGTGGAAAATTGAAATGTGAAGTCAGAAACTCTTTTAAAGTCAGAAATCAAATGAAGTCAAAGAGATGCAGCGAAACCACTTTAATGACGAGTTCCAGCAGGCGTGGTCCAGTGGGAGCAGCTCCAAATTGCTCATCCCAACCTTGGACCTTAAATACAATTCATACGCTTGACTCCTCCTTTGACATTTACATTATTCCAGCCCATTGATACTTTTACACCAATACTTCCCAATGCCACCTGATCGACACCACCTTTACCATCTCTCCACCAACAGACACAAATCTTCAAGTTGACACCCCAATTCTGATGTCACCTTATCTAAAGCTGGCACCCTATTACTGAAGGTTGCTTACCAATAGTTCAAAGCTGCAGTGGTTCAAGACTGCCTCCCTTCAAGTTCTTAATTGCCTCTCTTTGAGTTTTTAACTGATAACGTAATTGTTTACAGGCTATCTACTGGCTATCTTCTGGGGTCAGATGTAGGCCAACAAACTCTGTGAACTCAGTAGTGTAAGGCACTGTGAGACAAGGACAAAAGTAATGGGCTTTTTACTATATCATCAAAAAGGGACTGGTAGGCCAAGAAAGACCTCCACTTCAATAGGGAATTGTGTATGAGACTACTATCTGCAGAAGACTTCATGAACAGAAATGAGGCTACACTGCAAGATGTAAACCATTAGTTAGCCACAAAAACAAGTGCTTAAAACAGCTTGAAGAAATACTGCACTATTGCAGAAATATATATAAGTGGGTGGCATCTTAGTCATGCAGTTGAAGAGATAAATAAAATGTTTTTCAGTTTAAGGGGCTGAGGTCAGCATGTTTGTGCTTTGCATGTCTGTTCTTATTTGTGGTTCTGGTGTAAAGGTTAGATTGGGAGGAGTTTTAACAGATGTTCTGCTCACTGTATTGGCATTAGAGTGGGCATTTTTACTACTCAAAGGGAAAACAACACTTTCATTGTCAGCATCTTGCTGCATATCAGAAATTTCATTTTATTTTTGGTATAAGTATGTCAGTGCATGCTGTTTCACTACAGTTTCAATAGTTATTTATTATAAGAACATAAGTTTGAGTCCAAGTAAAAAACATAACTCTTTTGTAAATGTACATGTGTGCTGTTTTTCAGTCCCCAGCTTAAGTGTTTTGTGGAAGAAGGTTTAGCCATTATAACTTCTAAGTCATTTTTAAGTTTCTTGCATTTCTCTTTTATTACTTTGCCCATTCTTCACATGTAGAAGCCTCTAGATCATTGATGTTTGATGGCTTCCATGCCTTTTCTAAATGCTACCAAAGGTTTTCAATGGAATTAAATTCAGAGGGCTGAGATGGTCATTCCAGGATCTGTTTTTCAACCAAACTTTAGTTGGCTTGGAGACATGCATGAGATCATTGTCTTGCTGCAAGTCCAGGCAGTTTTGCTTCCTTATAATGCTCCCAACATCAAAAGACATCAAGTAAAGCAAAACCAAGCTCTTTGAAAAACATTAAATGGTAGATTTTTTTTTTTTTTTTTTTTTTGTGATATGGTTTAACATTTCTGCTTAAATATTTCTTATAAATATTTAATATTAAATATTGCATCACAATTGTACTTCATAACAATAAGACACTCTTTGGGCATGTTTCAACGAATCCTGTTACATTTGTAGTCTCTGATTACCTTCAGGTAACTCCTGATCTTCTGATAGATCAGGGTCAGAGCTCAGGATCAGAGTTCGCCAGTGAGGATGATCAGATCCAGCAGATGATCTACAATATTCTCAGACAGGGGTAAGTAATTTTTCTGTCTTGCCGTATTAAATGAAAAGATGAACAACTGTTTCTATTAAAACTCCCTTAATTATTTATATTATATTTGCCAATATTTGGACTTGTATCAGGCAAAACACAAGGATTCACGAATGTGGGATTTGTTGGTCAGTGCAATATCCAATATTTTGCATGTACATATTTGCTGATGCCAATTCATGGTGATCCATAAAATGCATAAACTATTACTAAATCTACCAGGATTCAATCACAAATAAGTAATGATATGCTTAAGATTTTTAACAGAACATGACCATCCAACAATATGCTCTTCTAGAGAGCAATGAATGCACCAGCAAACAACCTTTTCAATTATCATTTTAATCAAAATTTCTTCTTATTCAATATTTCCCTTTCTGCCAAGTATCTAGAGATTTAATTCTGATACACAGCAAGACAACCTGCCTACCAGCAGCCCATTAAAAAACACAAAAAGGCAGAAACCATATATCTATTGTTGTTCTATATTTCTAACTTTTCTCCAGAATAAACATCTGCTATGTCTGACAGCATTCCTCAGGCTGCCGTGTATGTCAAGAAGGCTTGAAAGCTTAATGATTCTGTTGAATAAGTTTAACCGCTCTGCCTCCACAATGTAGGTGATATGCCAGCAGCACTTAAAGCGTTGTTGTTTGTTTGGTGTTCAAAGTGTGGTTGTTTAGTTCTGTGTGGAACTGCTGTGCTAAGGTAACTAACAAGAACGTGATGTTCAGCTTGTTAACAATATTCTAACAAGAAAGAACAGAGATACAAAAAAACAATAGAATTATTATGGCATAATACTTGAAAACACTTACGCTATAATTAATGATGTTTACTTTTTGTTGGAAATATACAAAAAATACAATGTTAAATTTCATATAATACAAGAAAACAAAAAACATGTCCAGTTATTCACACCCCTGCATAAAGATCTCTACGATACTTGACCTTTTTGACCATGGACAAAAACATACATAAACCTACTTAAATAAAAAAACTATATTTTATCTTTAGTCACTTGCTCTCGTTTTGCCTGTTATAGCAACTGATGCTTGATTAAAAAAGCCTTGGAAAATGTTTGTGCATGTCAGTTTATTTAGGTATGTTCAGGATTATGTAGCTTCAGTAAAGTAGATTATGTAGCTTCGGTAAAGTATTTCCACATAATAATATTAGAAAACGTATTTTCTTAGAAACTGCATAAGTTTGACCTTGGCTACATTTGTTTTGAAGTGAGTGTGTGAGCGCTTAGACATGCAGTTTACTTGATACTAATTGCTTTAATTCCAAGCCCCAGTAGCAAACTAAAAACGCAAACTTGTCAAATGCATTGCATGTGAAGAGGGAATTTGATCTTTTTGAGTTTTGACTAAAGCATCATCTTTGTTGCCTTTAGGAGCAATGAAAGCGATGCTGCCATTAAACATAGAGTCCGTATCATCTGCGACAAGATCCAGGCGCTCAAGGTAACCCACGCACACTGGCTTCACTTTACACCTTGTAACATTAACCGTCAAGCTGGAGACATTTCACAGTCACTCAATACACTGCACCTGACCGCTGCACACGGAGGACCAAAATGTTTTTGATTTTGATAATATTCATCATAACCACAATGGTTTTTGGTGCACTTGCTGTTTGGTGATTCTCTGAGGAAAATAAGTGGATGACATTTACAGTGAAAATGCCGCTTACCATTTTAATGCACAATTACTGTGAATTATGTTATTGATCTGGTCAGTGAAGTGAAGTGGGTCCGGGTTAAAGCAGTGGCTTAGCGCAGTGTAATAAGTGTCTTGAGAGAAGCTTCATAAGTAATGGAGGAAATTGGGCTCTGCAGCCTTAAGGGAATAGTTGGGTCAAACACCACTTCTCCCTCACATCAAATAAAGTCAATCAGCCAAGTGGTGTTCATTGTTTCAAAGTGGCACAGGCTTGTGCATGTGGCTCAGGAGACTATACGGACCTCAACTTGGCCGATAAATAACGTGCAAACTATAAGCCTGATTAATTACACATTTGTCATAAACTGTGTCCCACTGTTAAGCTGTATAACCTATTGGGCAGCGGTGGCCTAGTGGTTAGGGAGTTGCCCCGCATCAGAAGATTGTGGGTTCGATTCCCTCACCAGTAGGTTGCCCTGAGGTACCCTTGAGCAAGGTATCGTCCCCGTCACTGCTCCCCGGGCATTTTCAATAGCTGCCCACTGCTGCACGGTGTTTGCATGGGTTAAATGCAGAGGTCCAGTTTCGTTATGGTTCACCGTGTGCTGTGCTGTGACCTCGCAATGACAAGGGTTGTCACTTTCACTTATTGATGTCTGGAAAGATTTAGCCTTAAAATGCTAAAATTGTTTTAACTGGTCAGAATTCACATCAAATACAGTCCCTTTCGTTGCCCACAAATCGGAGATGTCTAAAGCACATTTGAAATATTTTACTAACATGGCTAGATTTACAGCATCCTGCCTTACATCTTCTGCAGGATACTGTGAAACTTAGCTGACGTTGCTCGGATAATTGTAAAATGTAAAGATTTAAAGACGCATGAATTTTAAAGATGTTTATAATTTGAGAATCCTAAAAGTCACTGAAGGATAACTTGGCTGTTTGATATCTGAACTGCTACCATTAGCTATCTTTGCTTGGAATGAAGTTAATAAAGTTGCATCCTGTTGTGTGTTTTTGTTTTTGCTTTTTTTTTTTTTTTTTTTTTTTTTAAGGCTACAGTACCCATCATGCATCATGTAAAATGAATCCCATCTGCTAGTATAACCACCGGTATGGAGGCTAATACGATCAGAAGTAATATTCTTCCTCCTAGCTGTAACGTTAGCTACTTGTTTTCCTTCAACATTACAGATAAACAAATACACACACCCCAAACACCCCACCCCTGCTTTGCTGTGTAAATATCTGCCCCAAAGCTTGTTTTCTCAATTTCACCCTGTTCTTCCAGATCAGCACCACTTTTACAGGTGAACTAAACATCTCTACTAAAGATCTAATGTTTAAAGAACTACAGTAATCCCCCACTATATCACCGTCCTCCCTGGCTGTTTGCTGATTTTCATATGGAACATAAAAAAAAAAAGTTTTGCAGATTTTCCCGGTATATCCCGGCATTTGCAATGCCTGAAGTGAATTGTTGTTGTTAGATTTTTATGTCAAAATAAGGTCATTTTTGCCCATGAAAAATACAGTATTAAAAATGTAACAACTGTGAGGCAAATCCTAATGAACGTACATACTCACAGTACTGTACGATAGTTACGGCAACTATCTTCAGCAGAATTCGTCAAACAGCTGTTTCTCGATTCAGTTGTTTTTGTTGATACGGTACCAATTGTTGTTTATGCCTGTAGATTAATTACAGTACTCTAGCAAGGCTTACGCTTTTTCTTAGCCTATACTGAAAAGTACATTGCTTGCTATTTTATGTCTTGAATGTGTTTAAAGAGTGTAGGAGGATCATTTAGGGCTTAAACTATAACAAAAGGCATTTTTTGCTGTGGCATCCGTGTATCGTGGATTTTCATCTTTTGCGGGAGGTTTTGGAACGTAACCACTGCTAAAAATAAGGGGCTACTGCATAATTCTTCACTATATCTTACTATAAATATACAAAAAGCATGGTTGCCCATAGTATATTCTGTTAGTGTTCATTACTCAGATTGTAAATCGTAAGCAGGGTGAAAGAACACAAGCCTATTATGTATCTCCAGGCTAAAGACTATGATAACGGCAAAGTGGGATTATAGGCTCTGCAGGATAATTGGAATGTAATCTAGTTTAATCTGGTAATTTGATGCCATGTGCTGCTTTTTAGGGCATATGTGTCTTACTGGGTTTGAATGCTAATCACTGCCTGTCTAGTCTGATGGCAACATACTATTACCGTAAAGGTGTTTAAAATATTATATTTAATACTTGTAGAAGTAACACTGTGATTAAAACGATCACTATTCACAGGTAAACAGACCAGATTCTTCTCTGAAAATGCAGCTCGAACAGAGTCTGGATGAAAACGTGCATCTCCAGGAACAGCTGAGCCGGAAGACAACGGACCTTGATCAAACACACAATGAGTAAGAAATGCAAGCATGCGCACACGCACAATATATGTCAGCAAGCATCCTATGAGTATTGCAAAATAATTTTTTTCTCTTGTTGTAAAACACGTAGTGAATATCTGTCTGTGCAATAACAGTATGAATCTGTGTTTGCATTTCTTTCTCAGGCTGACTCAGCTGCGTATGGACAGAGAGAACGCAGAGTCTCGTGTCAGACAGCTGGAGGATCAGCTGGCAGAGCTGCAGGATGAGCTGAGGAGAGAGGCAAACAACAGAGCACAAACTAACTCTGTAGAAGCGGTACAAACCCACACACACACACACACACACGTTTATAAACATACTCATACGAATCCGAAAAGGTTCTGGCCGTGGTCTAGTGGTAGGATACTTGCCTATGGTTCCAGAGGTCCCAGGTTCGAATCCCACCTCTAGCACTACCACCACTGGGTCCCTGAGAAAGACCCTTAACCCTGAGTTGCTCCAGGGGGACTGTCCCTGTAATTAGGACATGTAAGTCGCTCTGGGATAAGAGCGTCTACTAAATGCCGTAAATGTAATGTTCTAATAGGTAAAGTAGTTATTGACTATACATACCAAAAGTAGATAATTAGCACCTAATACTTTATTGTTTCTAAAATATAAAACAGTAATCCCACACTAGATCGCGGTTCACATTTCATAAGGAACATAGCATTTTTAATTTTTTTTTTTTATAAACAGATTTCCCCCCTATATTGCGGCATTCGCAAAGCCTACAATTAATGGTTCTTGGCTTGATTTTTATGTTGAAGTAAGGTCATTTATTAATGAAAATAGAATTTATTAATTATTAAATATAAAAATGAATTAAAATGGAGTAAGATATTAATAATACATGATATACTGTATCATATTTACACGAGACAAAGAACACGTAGCACTGCTTATGAAAGCTCAATGCAAGGGTGCCAAAAAATAAATGCTGGAGGAACGACTCCGACTATGATACGTATGGTTGGGTGGAGCAAGTGGCGTTCCCAACACCCCCGTCCTTCATGCGTCACTGTCCAATGGTATCGTTTGTGCTGTGTACATCGTGTTCTTTTACAGGTTTTTCTCTGACCCCTATAGGCTTTTAACTGTTTTATTGATTGTTTATGTCTAGAATGTGTTTAAAGAGTGTAGGAGGAGAATTTAGGGGTTAAACTATAACAAAAAGCATATTTTTGCTGTGGCGTCTGTGTATCGCAGATTTTCGTCTTAGGGACTTTTGGGATTAATGTAATACCAAATAAAGAAATAGAACTATATGTACACGTAGATGTATTTTGCAAAATAATAGTACTTTTTAATAATAATTGTAATAAATTATTTACTTTTTATTTTTTTAGGAAATGCTGGACTTGCGTAATGAGTTGGCTGAAGCACTGGCACTACAACAGAAGCAGGAGGATACACTGAGACAAAGGGAGCGAGAGCTAACTGCTCTGAAGGGTGCATTGAAGGAGGAAGTTTCCACCCATGACCGAGAGATTGAAACTCTCAGAGAACAATACAGTCAAGACATGGAGAGACTGAGAGCCAGCATGGAGCAGGTTTCACAGGTATATATGGGCATATATATTTTTGCCTGCTAAAAAGGATCAATTAAACAGTCACTGGTCAAAATGTTGCGTTATAATAAAGCCTGCATTCTTTTTTTGCTGTTGTAAAGTAGTCTGGAGTAGTGAGCGCTTAAAATCAAAAATGTTTAACATGTCTTTCCATCTTGCAATGTGTTTAAGTCAGCAGCAGTGGACTTTATCTAACAATAGTAAAATAAAATATCACCTGATATTCAGTGGCATTCTACAGGCTGCCATGTTATACAGGCTGCAGATGTTACGGGTTAAAGAAGAATCAGAACAAAAATGAATGCAGCATACTTACATACATACTATGAGCTTCAGAAGCAGTGGCATCAGTAAAGTCATCATTCTTGAATGATGTATATCAATATCAGTATAATCATTGCTTTTGTTTAGTCATGTAGAATCAAAAATAACCAAAGATGGAAACCTGTAGAACCCTTATGATAACCTGTATAGTAAAACTGTGTCAGACATCACGCACAGAGTGCAGGATTACTATTAGAAGTGTGTAAGTAAGCAATGTTCCTCAGGTTTTATTTTATGCAGCCACATACGCACTCTCATGCTTATAGCTGTTTTTCAGTCTCAGGTGAGTATTGAAGCAGAGCGTCAACGTGTCAACTCTACAGTCCGCTCCCTACAGCAGCAGCTTGAAGAGTGCAAAGAGGAAGGTGGCCACTGGAGAGAGCAATTTCAGAGCACCAGAGAGGCGCTCCGCAACACCAAACAAGAGTGAATAGTTTTTTATTTATTATTATAATTATTGCTCAGAGCTGTCAACGTTAACATGTGAGAGGCTTTTACCATTAAATTGAAATGCATTTTAAAAACAAATCCTTCAGCACCTAAAACAAACTTTTCTGGCCATTTTTACACCAATAAATCAACAAGCAGTAAACGAACAAAAGCAGAACTGCAGTTCCCCTCACGCCTCCACTGTAGAAAAAAGAAAGTGAAAGTGACAAACCTTGTCATTGCGAGGTCAATGCACAGCAGACCGTGAACCACAGCGAAATTGGAGCTCTGCTTTTAACCCATGCACACTCAAACACCGTGCAGCAGTGGGCAGCTATTGAAAGCGCCCGGGGAGCAGTGATGGGGACGGCACCTTGCTCAAGGGTACCTTTTGGGAAGGGGTTCGAACCCCCGATCCTCTGATCATGTGGCTAACGCCCTAACCACTAGGCCACCACTGCCCCTGTCCAGAAAGAACTGAGGTTAGGTACTATATCTGTTATACATAAGATATTCACTGGGAGGGACATGCAGCCATGTGCTCTCACTGGAAGTTGGTGATGAACAATGCAATCTGTGTTTACTCTCTGGAGCTTCTTAATTATATTTTGGACAATTAAGGGTGAAATAAACGTTATTGTGTTACTGCTAAAATACAATACCTGATAATAAAAAAGATAAGTCATATCTCTAACACTGCTTTTTAAAATGCATTCACAGTGTTAGATATGTATATAGATAGATTGTGTGTGTGTGTGTGTGTCTGTACTCCTCAGGTTCTGTTAAATATTTCAGTTGTTTAATGTTTTATTTTTTACTTGTGTGTTGCATTAATGTGCATTATCTTCTTGTGCGTTACATTTGGCTGGTGCAGAAAGCAGCGGCTCCATCCAAAACCAGAGTGAGATCTGCTCTCTGAGCAACACCTGCAGTGTAGCTGTAGAGATTCGGATGTGCTGATTTGTAAATGATTCCTGTAGAGATGTTTATCAAAAGAGTCAGTTAAAGCATTTCAAATAGAGTACCAATGTATTGTTGGCAGAATTTGACTCCAGATTTAAATGGTATTCTTCTAGATTTGTCATTTACTAACATTTTGTTAATGTTAAAATCACTTTGTAAGCGGATAATGAGGAGATATGATATACTAACATTATGCAGTGCAATATGATGTGCTAACAATCTACTTTACATTAAAGTTATGATCAACCAATTTTGACACCGTTCCTAATGAGCCCTACAAGTAGCCTATAAATGAGCTAGTCTAGCTGTTATTGTGATTCTGGTAAATGATTGTAGGTCATAAATGTATCCACATTTGCTGTGTAATATAAAACAAGGGTGGTCTTACCTTGGGGGTGGAAGGCAGGTTTTATGTTACTGTATAACATTACACAAAATTATTTCCGAAATCGTCCAGAAATACGTTTTTACACGAAAATATGAATTTAATTGGTTACTTATAGACTAACAAGTTTTACATGTACACACTGCCTGTCCAAAAAAGAAAAACAACAAATCACCACCTGGATTTAACAAAGCAAAAAGGGTAAGAGCCACCCATTGGATAATTACTGCATGGAAAAGTAGCTTCTCATTATTTAAACGTCTTCTTTTAAACGTTTGGTGAAATCAAATTGTCAAACAACAACAGAACTCGCTACTGTGTTCATTAATGAAAGTAAGAGCCTTTCCACACACACAGTATGAAGGGGACTCAAGGGTTTGGCACTAAACAGCTGTGTAGCCTTAAGAAAACCATTGATCAGCAAGGCTATTTGCAAAACAAAGGCTTCACTTTGCTAGGGAGCATAAAGATCGGACTCTGGTGCAATGGAAGAAGGTCATGAGTCCAGACTGACCCTGTCCTAGGGTGATGGTGCATCAGGGTAAGAAGAGAGACGCATGAATTGATGCACCCATCATGCCTAGTGGCTACCGTACGAGCCTGTGGGGGCAGTGTTATGATCTGGGGTTGCCGCAGTTGGTCAGGTCTTGGTTCAGCAACGTTATGTGCCCAAAGAATGAGGCCAGCAGACTACCTGAATATACTGAATGACCAGGTTATTCCATCAGTGAATTTCTTCTACCCTGATGGCGCGGGCATATTCCAAGAGGATAATGGCGAGATTCATCAGCTCAGATTGTGAAAGGGTGGTTCAGGGAGCATGAGACATTTTCACACATGGATTGGCCACCACAGAGTCCAGACCTTAACCCCATTCAGAATCTTTGGGATGTGCTGGAGAAGAATTTGAAGTGCGGTGATCCGACTCTTCCATCATCTCTACAAGATCTTGGCGAAACATTTAATGTAACTCTGGACTAAAATAAATGTGACATTGCAGAAGCTTATCGAAACAATGCCACAGTGAATGCGTGCCGTAATCAAAGCTAAAGGCAGTCCAACTAAATATCAGAGAGTGTGGCGTTGTTTTTTGGACGGGCAGTGTATGTTCTTATTTATGGTGGGCACATACTTTTTTACCCCCAGGCCAGAATCGGGTGTTAAAACTGTATGCAGCATCTAACAATGATGTTCTGAACAATTATGTATTATATTTAAATATACTTTTATGCATATGTTTTTGTATTAGGCTTCTCCAGGCTCGCTTGGAAAAAGAAGAATTTGAAGAGGAGCTAAAAGAGCTTCAGGAGAGGCTGAACACAATGAAGCAACAGATCCCTGATGTAAAGCAAACTCAGACGCTTAGCCAGGTACTTCCCCAAACACACTGAAACCGGTCTGCTATAAATCAGCCAGATTTACTGGTAGACATGTTGATCAGACGATGATTATGAAAAGTTCCACCCACTCCACTAAATTGTTCAAACACGCTGTAATCCTTAAGAAGTCTGTGAAGGGTCAGAGCTCATAGATGATCAGCTTAGGCTTGTGCCCTTACCCTTTACGCACTGAAATTTCTCAACATTTCTGGAATCATTTAATAATATTCACTATAGTTGGAGAAATATGCAAATCCCTTCTAATTATTACTTGATGAACAAAGGCTGTCAGGTGATGACATGTTTTACCTGACAGGTCTGAAAAGCAGAAATGGATGTGTATATAAAAGAAATGAAATGAAGTTAAGCAGACAAACATTAAAATGTTTGAATTTTTAAAGCAGCTCCAGGTTTTGTAAGTTGGGATTGGACAAAAGTGCAAATAACTTTTTGTAGCAACAATGTTCAGGTGTGGTGTACAAATTAGCATGAAAAACGCTGGACTTTTCCACTCCGTTAAAGCATGGACACTTTGTAAATATGTTTTTAATACATTTTCCTAATCTATTCTGAACTTGCCATAGGAGCTTGATCGAAGTCATGCCAACCTGAAGCAAGCCCAAGCCGAGGTGGACAAACTGAAGAGGGATCTGGACAAAAAAACAATGGAGATTATTTCACTAAAGAGAACCAACCAGGAACTGGACGCAGAGCAGAAATATGAAATTGAGCGGCTAAAGGACCAAGCACGGAAAGACCGAGAAGAGTTTAATAAAGTACATGAAAAGACCAAGCAGGTAATAGTACGTTGGCTAGAAAGTGCTTTGTTCTTTCCAAATTTTAAGTGATTATTAATGATCTTCCTGCAGACACACACAATTAGAAATAAACTGGATCGTAAACTAACTGAAAACTAGAATCCTTTCATTTTGCATCGAATCCTTGGTCAAGCTGAAATACGTTTTTGCTAAAAGCTCAAAGCAGTGTAACCTGTCGCCCAGTCAGATATACAGCCCCCGCCGAAGTACTGGAACACTCTTACTCACTCATCTTCTTAGCTGCTTGCCCTGAGTAAGGTCTGGAGCTGCTCTAGCCTATCCTAGTTCTTACAGCCAGGCCAATTCATTTGTTTTTGGTGTGGACTGAGGACATTTGGGTTTGAATCTTAAATAAATAAATTGTTAGTTTTATTCATACATTAATTGTTTTTACTTAAAGGTAGTATGGCAGGTAGTAGTTCAGTTCCCCTCTACTTTGGGTGCTAGAATGAAGGATTTATAAAAACTGGTGATTTAAATGATTAAAAAAATATTACATTTACTAACTCAGTATGAGAAAAATATTGAATAAACGCAAAAGCAAATCATCTAATTGGTCTAAACGCAGCTTAAGTTTTGGTTTCTGTCCAGAATGTGACAAAATGAAAAATAGTTTGTTTCTAATACCTGCTTTCAACTGTTGATAACATACTCTAAATATACTCTAAACTCCCTTCTTGCTCATGGTTGCCCCTCCATGGCAGCTTGCTGATCCTGCACTGGTGGAGTCTCTACGTGGGGAGCTGAGTGTTGTACGAGGGGAAGTAGAGAAGCTCCGTCATCAACTGCTGTCAGCTGATGAGGAGCTGCAGAAAGAGCGAGACAAACTGAACTCCTCGCAAACACACACGCAGACTCTCACCCATGAATGCGAGAAGTTAGAGGAGAACAACACCCGCCTGAAGGAGAAAATGACACGTCTGGAGGTGAGAGCACAGACACGTGCGCTTTTCTTTAATTACATGGATGAAGTAAATGTACTAACCTAAATATTAGAATGCCCTCTTCACCCTCCACACTCCGACCCAAACCAAACCGTAACACTGCAAAAACTCTGAGACAAGGTTTTGGTTTGAGTTTTTATTTATTAAAATAAAACGTTTTCTACAACTTAGAAATTCTAAATATGCAAATATGCTTTTCGTCCTTCCACAAAAAAATGCTAATAGTGAGAAATGAGAAAACCTACTTAAATATATATACACTTCACTTTATTGAATATAGTAACCTTAAAAAAAAAATGAGATGTCAAACTATAATTAATTAATCTGGATGGAGTTTTCTACAGAATATTTCTGTTTCATAATGGTTTGAATCACCAGTTACTTAAACTATTTGCTGAGAATCACTCAAACTAATACCTGCTTTTTTTTTTTTCCCTCTGCATAGAGCGGGTTTTTGTTTTTTTTTTTCCATTTTTCATTCTAATTTCCTTCCATTTAATGATTAATCTGTGATGTTTTTTTTATCCTATTATTAATGAATTAATATCCTATTATTAAATAATATAACTTGCTACTATTTAATGCTAATTCCTGGATTTTTTACATTTATTTCTGACCATACTGGATTTGCTTTTAGTGAAAAATGCTTCCGAACATTCTGTCAGGCTGCAACACACACACACACACACACAAACAGTTTCATAGCAGTTGTGTTTAACTTCTCCTTTTCATCTGTAGTCACAGCTGCAGGACCGCCTAAGCCAGAGTCTGGAGGCAGAACAGGAGCTGCATGAGGAGAGCAGGAGTTTAAGGCAGCAACTGGACGAGGCCAGACGCCTCAGCTCCAAACTTTATCAGGAAAGAGATGAGCTGACCCACACTCTGGACGAGAGAGAAAAGGAGAGAGAGGGGCTCCGCAAAGAGAACACCCAGCTGGACGAACAGAGGAGACAACATGAGAAGACACTGGACAAACTCAACAAAGAGGTGCGTGTTCTTAATCTATTGACATTTGTTTTTATAAATGCATATATGGAGGGTTCTTGTTCACGAATGGGGGTAAAATGGAACTAGACTTACTGGGGCAGCTGTACGACGCTTGCGGACGCTGTTCTATACCTTTGTGGTGAAAAGGGGGTTGAACCGAAAGCTCTCAGTTTACCAGTCGATCTTTGTTCCAACCCTAACCTATGGTCATGAGCTCTGGGTAGTGACTGAAGAAATAAGATCTTGAATAAAAGTGGCAGAAGTGAGTTTCTTATGCAGGTTGGCTGGCCAGAGACAGGGTGAGGAGCTCCGACATCCGGAAGGAGCTCAGAGTGAAAAGAGATTTCTGGGCTGACCTCAGTTCCAAATAAGCAGCTTGGAAAATAAATGAATGTTTAATATAAATTTTGTCAGAACTTTATGGATATCGGATTGTTCAATCTTCTTAGAATCTCATTATTGAGAGAAATTATTAGAATGATTAGAAAACATCCCCTTTTCTGTTTTCCTTAGATTGAGCGGTTATCTGTGGACTCAACTCAGTCAGTGCAGCTGCTGCAGTCCCAGCTAGACGAGCATAAGGAGAAGTGGAGGAAAGAGCAGCAGGATTTACAGAAAAACAACAAAGAGAAAATAGGCGAACTAGAGAAAGCCCAGATCACTCTACGTTCTCTTCAGGAGGAGGTGAGTTAAGATTTATGAGACGAACCATGTAAATACTTAGGAAGGAGAAGCTGCTTAGTTCTTTAAGCTTTTACAGAATATGTTTCTCTAAAATGGTGCAATTAACATTGTCAATTTCTAATTCAATGTTGTTTGTTTTAATAACAGTAATGTTATGTTAGTGGCATATGTTGTTGTTGTTGTTGTTGTAGTAGTAGTAGTAGTAATATTTTTAATTAAGCTTATACATTTCATTAACTTGTTTTCAGCTTTCCCGGCAGAAGAAAGAACTATTGTCATGCAGTGAGGAGAGAGATAATGCCGTTCTTGATAGAGAGCTTCTAACTAACCGTATCAGACACCTGGAAGGGGAGCTGGAAAGCCATCGAAGTTCCTACAATGAGCGTTCCCGCGACATCCGTAGCATGGAGGCATGTTTCAACCATTGCTGGTCAAATCATTTCCATGAACAGCTGAGAAGCAGTTGTTTCATTCACAGGCTTCTTTGTACATGCAGGATAAAATGAAACATCTGGAGCTGGAGCTGGATGAGGAGAAAAACAGCGTGGAGCTACTTACAGACAGAATAACCAGGAGTCGAGATCAGGTAAATATGCCAGAGGCCTGATCGCTAAAATCTGGAACAAATACATATATTAAAAAGAATTTAATATACTAATATTATAAATACTAGCTACAAATTATTAATTTGTTAAGAACATAAAGTTGGGTGTCTGTATATATTCATGCAGCCTGTGACATCTAAGATTTAACTAAGATATGCAAATTTCATGTAATTTTTTTTCTGTAGCTTTCAATCAGACTATACTGACTTTTCCTACACCTAAAATGTCTTGTCACCAAATATTAGAAGGCTGGAAATATTTCTTCATCTGGCTTTCAAACTTTGCAACTTACATTTCTTATACAGGTCTTTGTTGTGTTTGCGACCTTTGGCCTCTGGGCTAACTGGACTTTGTTAGAATAACCTGACCAGTCTGGCACATAAATAACTCCTCCAGTAATATTCAGTTAATGGCCTAAACCTGCAATTTAAATGCAAATGCGATCTAGCCATTTTCTTTTATTCCTACTTAGTTTCAGAAATATGTTGTCACAGAAGGAAAATGCAGATTGACTCCTCTTTAACCGCTTACAGAACTTTCTGTCTGTCTGTTCTTGTGCGTGTCTGTGCAGATTGAGCAGCTGAGAGCCGAGCTAATGCAAGAAAGGTCTTCCAAACAAGATTTGGAACTGGACAAAAACGCCCTGGAAAGACAGGTATAGGAAAGAGAAAACAGTCCATCCTCAAACCCATGCATTTTCTGCCCTAAACATTTAAATCAAGAGATGGCCCAAAAGGCAAATTTATACAGTTTTTTAAAAAATGTTTATTATTACAGACAAATAAGAGACTTCATGAGGCTGTTAGAACAATAGTTTATTTTCCCTCACAAACCCAAACTTTAAAATCAACTTTTTAAAAATGTTTTTATTAATTATGTGAATTAATCCCCCTTCTATTTCACTTTGTAAAGCTGAAAGAGTACAAGTCTCGTGTTGCGGAGATGGAGGGGCAGTCGCGGAGTTCAGCCGGCGTTTCTCAACTGGAGAGCAAAGTACAAGACCTGGAGGAGCGGCTGAGAGCTGAGGAGAGGTCGGTAGTAAATAGCTTGGAGCGAGCTACAGATTAACTGCCATTTATGGCAGAAACTATTCAGCGCACAGCAACATTATAATAAAACAGTTACTATTATTCCAAGTAGACATGGAATACCCTAATTCTGACAAGTCATTTTACATATTACACAATTTTATATCTAATTATAGAAGATTTATATTTGGAAAAACTTGTGGTTTTACTTTGACTCGCCACCCTATTGCCATTTTGTCACCGAGTGGTCTTTAGGTTGCACAGTTGAAAAGCCGACCCAGGAAGTTGCTATAAGTTACATAAAAAATAGTTTGGTGTTTGAGAGATTTCCTGTCGATTTATGAAGTCATGGCAGCTGAAAGGTGTTTTAAGGTGACTCCATGATACTCAACGTCGAATTGCTTTCAAGCTCCAGCGACACAAACCCCATTAAGTAGAGCATCTGCAGTAATAATATGCAGAAATGCAGATGTTTCTTTCTCTAACCATAATGCTTCTCATTTCTATTTTGATATCATCCGTCAACAAAATGTTCTCCAGTAGCCTTCTGGCTCGTCCATGTGATCTTGTACCAAATTGTATTCTGCCAACAATGTTCTTTTTAGAAAGCAGTGGTTTTCTCTTAAATATCAGCCAATGTGAGAAAGGCCTTCAGCTGCTGAGGAGATAACTTCATGGAGTAATGCACGCCTTGGTCTTGTAGAGATCTTTGTTGGTCATCTACTCTTGGCAAAGCCAATCATTTAAAATTTTTTCTTCATGCACTTTCTTTAAAATCTATATATCCTAGAGAGTGTAATCTGTCAGTATCTCTTAAACTGGAAAGTATTAAACAAATCTAAGATCAGAGCATGGACTGACTTGTAATTTGTGAGCATTTAGTACCAACCTTTCACAGCTTGCAAAAGAATAGACTGCTTTTTGTCAGCCAGATATAATTTACACGTATCCTTGCCAAAGAGAATTTCCCCTCTTTTTCAGGGTTTCTTTTGAAAACTATGGTTAAAATATAAGCATTATTCATTAAGTATCAGGATAATGATCAACAAATAATTTTAATTGTTCAGCTATAATTTGAAGACTTCCCAGCAGTGATTTTATCTAGCCTTGCATCTCAATAAATGTTTGAAGTTCAAATCTACCAGATAGAAGTCAAAAGAAGAATTTAGCATGTGAACACAGCGCACACAGTGAACCGCAACGAAATTCAACCTCTGCTTTTCACCCACACACCCTGTGCAGCAGGGGGCAGCTATGTCCAGCTCCCTGGGAGCAGTGATGGGGATGGTACCTTGCTCAAGGGTACCTCAGGGCAACCTGCTGGTCTGGGATTCAAACCCACAGCCTTCCAATCTCTGGACCTAGTCTCTAACCACTAGACCACCGCTGCCCTGGCCTAAATACAAGGACTAAGGCAAAAATCCTGTGAAGGAAAATTGATCGAATTACTGATTTCCACAGTGAATTTATACTAAATATAACAATTCCTGCAGTTTGGCCATTCTTCATCTATTAAATCATCAAAAGCAACTTTATCCCTGGATTTCAGGGGTAAAATAGAAAATAACAATACTCTTCTGTGTGTTTTGCAGAGAGAAGAACTCGGTGCTATCATCTCAGCGGCGCCTGGAGAGAAAACTGAAAGAGCTGAACATCACACTGGATGAAGAGAGACAACAGCACTCTGAGCAGAGAGACCAGGTACCGTATTTCCAAACCAATTCGGTGTCCCCTGAGGATAAAGCTCAGAAATGGGCACATTTGTGAACTTTCTCTTCTTATTAGTGCCATTAATGTGTGCCAGCATAGCTTGAAAGCATGTTGATGATTGTAGTAGAAAACACATTGTGCATAAATGAAGGAAACTTGTTGAAGGAAAAACTAACAGTTGTAGTTAGTAAGATATTGTTTTGCTTGTGTGACTTAATGTATAAAGAAAGCCTGTAGGTACGCCATTGTTTTTGGTGGATTTCATTGATTATCACAACCAACGTAACGTTTTTATCACATACCTTTATCAGACAACAGTGTTTTTTTTTTCCCTCTTATTTAGTTAAGTATAGTTCCACCTTCTGTCTAGAACAAGATATATAATAACTGTTTGCACTCTGAAATTTGGCCACATGTAATGCTGGGGTGTTGTGGGTAAGACATCAATGCGTAGCCAGGGATCAGGGAGTTGTCTTTATTTACCATTGTGCACAAAACAAAACGAGGAGCACCGACATTACACTAAGGCTTAGCCTCTCGGATGACCGACGCTCTGACTCATTGGGGCTTAAATAGCCAGGCTCCAACCAATCACACCTTTGCCCTCATGATCCCAGGTGTGCTCAGTCAGAGCAGGCCATCATCTAGCATGACACCACAAGCTGATCTATAGGAGATCACCAATAATTACCCATTCTTTTATAACTCCAAGCCTTAGGTGGGTGTGGTTACAAGAGGCTCAAAATCATGATCGATCAATGTAGGGCTGTTGCTTTGACAGCAATGATGCCTTCAGATTCTGAAATTTACTGTGGTTTAACTCTTTGATGAAGGGTTTTTATATATTTTTATTTATTTATTTTATTTATTTAAATATAAATTTTATTTATATTTTGCACTGAGATCACATCCCTTCCAGACTATATAAAAGCTGATAATTTGCTTTCCTTTGCAACACTGATGAGAATTGTCTGTGTAGCTCACTCTGCGGGTGAAGGCTTTGAAGAGGCAGGTGGATGAAAGCGAGGGAGAGGTGGAACGGGTGGAGGGCTTACGGAGGAAAGCGGTTCGAGACATGGAGGAGCAAATGGAACAGAAAGAAGCTCTCCAAAGTCGAGTTACAGCCCTGGAGAATGAACTCAAGTAAGGGCACACGTGTGTTGTGTATATGTATATTGTATATATTTTTTTAGTTTAGTAAAACGTGCATGATGCATGCCAGGACTAATTCCCACATTGAATTTATTTTCAAAATTTTGTTCAATGCAAAATTCAATGTTTGTGTTTTCTGTTTTACCAGTATCGGTTGACCTAATAAGCTTTGATATTATTCCTTAATATAGACTGCTGATTGCCTGTGTGAATTACTTTCTATGATTGTTACTAATAGAAGCTTGATAGCATGTCTTGCTTTTTTCTTGTTAAAACTCTGCTCATATTTTAAAGAATCCGCTTATAAAACATCATTCTGGAATCCGTATTGGAGTAAATGCATCCATATAAAAAAAAATAAATGAATAAAATGTAGCTCTCTGATTCCCAGATCAAATGTTGTGGTGATTGTGGTACTCTTGTTGACCTGTAGAGGGCTGTAGAGCATTTCTTGTGAGTCCAGACTGCTAATAGCCCTAAGCCCTTAAGGTCTTTACTTTCCCATACATCACAAATACACCACCATAATGCCTCTTACTAAATTAAGAAGCAGATGTCAATCTGAGGGTAACACACACGCTTATCCTTTTGTCATCACATTACACACACTATGTCTGAGACAATTCGAGAACAGTTTTTGACAAAAGTGTATTACGGTCACTTTTTTTTTTTTTTTTTTTTTTTTTTTTGCTGTGGAAAGTAAATGCATTGCTGTGCCCTCATTGCTAGGGAAATGAAGGTACCTAGTAAGGTCCCCTTTCATTGAAAATGTACATTTGTTTATCCTTTTACTTTATCTTTTATGTGAAAATCAAGAAGTCATTTTATTTGTTCTATTACTTTTTATTTTTAGTAATTATTTATTGTAGTTGGTTTAAAAATAGTGTTCTTCTTTGTTAAAGTAGCTGGAATTTGTGTATTAAAGCCGCTCATGACGCTGTTAGGAAAATGTGATATTAGTTTGTGAACGTCCTGATTATTATGGCTGTGCTTTAGTTTGACCTGATGTTTTGCTAGTAGGTCCAGGGAACATGTGCTCACTGAACTAATGCCCTGTTGTTTAATGCTCAGGAGGAAGCTGCAGCAGGCCAGACACATTTCTATGGACTCGGTTCTCAGCTCAGAGGATGACGATGATGAAGGCCTATATGACTCTTCAAGCATCACCTCCATACTCACAGAGAGCAATCTGCAGACCAGTTCCTGCTAGTGAGAGCTGTACGGAGTAAACACTGAGGGAGGCTGGTTGATGTAGATCTGGATTAAGGAATCCGTTAAGAAATCATTGTTGAAACCATAAGTCAGGAGGCTCACTCCAGCCGAGTGAAGATCAGGGGATCTTCCCTGGTACGTGATGCAAGAGATGTTGAAATAAAACCTGAAAGATTTTTAATTCATACTTTTAAATCTGCAAATCTGTGCTACAAAGCTGTTAATCCAATAATATGAGCACTAGTAGATTTGTGTGCAAAGGTTTGGGCACCTCTGGTAAAATGGCATGTTTTGTTTCCTCCACCATCCACCTATTTTACAAAAATGCAGGTACAAAGTATGAATTCTGAATTTCTTTTCATCATCGGCAGCTAACGTATAGTATTTGAAGAAGCTTGATTTGGACAAACTATACTTATTATTGGGAGGACAAATGTGCAGTGAGGAGTAAATGTAACAGTTGTGGGGAAAACCTGTGAAACTTGTAAATCAAAAAAAAAAAAAAAAATTTTATATATATATATATATATATATCTCTCTGAAGTTTAGTACAGAAATCCAGAAAGCTAGATCAAGTTTGAAAGCTCCAGATGATGAAGATACGTAGTTTAAGATTTTACCATGTACATATTTCTACCTGGCAGGTTTTCAGAATTTAAAATCAACATCAACATTTAAAATCATGCATAAAACCCCACAAAATGGAAAATCTGCTAAAACTTTCAATACATGCCACATACAGGATGTAGTCCAGTGATGGTGAAGTCATAGAAGAAGTAGATTATTTTGAGTTATAAAGTCAATTTATAAAGGTAGGATTCACTTTAACATGGGTGAATTAATCGATAAGTAATCAATTAAATATTAGGAAATATATAGTTTAATGTAAGAAATTATTGAGACTATTAAACTGTGAATATCAAAGCTACTAAGGGTACCTGATCATCACAGATCCACTGCCCTGAAGGAAAGCGCAACTGCACAAACTGTGGTTTGAGAAAACAGAATCAGCTGTTAACAGGGTATCCATAGACCAACGATCCTTTAGCGTTACATTTTTATGAGGCGAATAGAAGGGATGGTGGGTTTTGTTTCAGGGCACATCACTGTAGTAGTGATATTGTAGTTATGCAGTAATGAAAACACATTTCAAATGAAACCGAGAACTTCAAAGCCACTGTACATCCAACAATGGAGCTTTATGCGTCAAGCGTCCATTTTTGTTCCTTAATTTTTTTTCTCTGGAACTACAATGCTAAAATAACAAAGTTTATTTCAAGCTGCATCAGGCTGTTCAGGGGATTTTTTTCTATGAACATGAACTAAAAATATTAAAATGCTTGTCATAATTCATTTACTTTAAAATCCAACGTGTGGATTTATTAGAGATATTAGTATCAGGACAAAGGACAAATATTTTGGTGAACAAGAATTAATTATGAAAATAATGTTATGTATTTAGATACTAAAAAAAATATATGGCTGGATTTTAATTTTAGATTCTTCTAGGACCCCATGTATTATTCTAAAGTTTCTTTTTTAGTTACAACTTTCTTGCCACCTTCTATTACGTGCAGTTTCACTAAAACATAGTGGTCGTTTTTGTGCACTTATCTGCTGCTAAAACTTTTGAACGTTGATTCCAGGCCTGTGAGCGCTGAATAGATCACACAGGAAAAGAAATATCTTAACACCTGAATTTAATCTCTACTTTAGGCACAGTTTAAAGAATTTGGACATAATTTTAGGGCAGTGCTAGTTGGTGCTTATTATACTTACATTACTGATCAGTTACATAAGCCTCGTAGCTCCGGCGAAAAAATTAAGAAACAAACTTTAGAAACTAAACACCATGGCTGATCAACTACATGTTACTTGTAAATGAGAATTATTATTATTTTACCTTAAAAGTAAGAATACAAGGATTACAAGGTGCTAAGGGTACAAAGGCGCTTCTATGCTTGTATACAAAACTGAACACAAAAATAGGGCACTGTGATGCATTTCCAACACAGAGTGGTTATTTATGTAATATCTTCACCTGAAAGGGTGCTTTCTCTTAAACGTTGAGTGTTAAAAGTAAGACATTAGCTTAAACAAATTGTTTCCACTTTCCAGTATTAACTGATTCTTAGGGGAACGTGTGAACCCCTCCAATGAAGTGACTTGTGGATTACTTTCTTAATGAAAGGGAACACACTTATATTTGGTATTTTTCTGCAAATTTTCTTACCAAATTTAGGAAAGGGTATAAATTGTAGAATATGCTGTCATTTATCCACAGGCCACTGTTTGCCTAAATGATCATTTCTGCTTAAACGGGAATTGTGCGTAAGAGACCTGCATTTCCACAGGACCTTTCACAGTGTCTCGTGGCACAAGGCTAATTATCAGGAGTGTGGATTTATCCAGGGCAGTGGGTAATTACATTACATTACATAACATAATCGGCATATGGACATCATAAAAAAAGAAAACAAAATACTGTGAAGTAATAACCTATTTGTAACAGTCGCAAATAAGCCGGTCATGTGACATCAGGCTTCATTTCTTAGAGGAGCAGTTAGCAGCGATGTGTTTTGTTAGTCAGGGCACGGTTAAGGCAAGTGCTTTGAGGTAGAACCCTCTAGTCCCAGCCGACTATAGGGCTGGGCAAAGAACTGTTGCAGATGGGGCTAAAACAATTGATCCTTTGCAGGGGTGTGTCAGCCGTAGGGAGTGTGAGTTTCCCCATGGGGGTGCCCAGCCTTTTGCATCTGCAGTGTGCTTACAAGGGGTACAAAAACAAAACTTGTGGAACAGTGTTGCTGGACATTCTGTTTTGCCTTCTTTTTCCAAGAATCAAAAACAATGATGCTGATTTTCAGCCAAGCATTTCAGAGCCAAAATAACAATACAGTGGAAACTTATTTCTACATCGTGTTCCTCATTGGGACTACATTGGAACTAAATCTTTTTTTGTTTTTATTTTGTTTTTTTTAACAGTTTTTTAGTTTCTTATCAGATCCACAATTCGTCTGGACTGCTAATTAATCTCCACATTATTGGTGCAGTCGAAGTGAACATTTTAATTAATTGTAGAAAATGTTTAGTAGCGAAGAAATTGTTTTATCTAATTTGTTGTTAATGTTTATCTATCGAGTGCTTAAAGACGTTGCTACACTAAGGATACTGAAGCAAAGATATGATTATTAAATCTCAAACGCTGGGCAGCAATGGGCTTAATTATTGATGTTATTACTGGGTAACAACTTTAAAATGATCTCTAACTACTTTCTTAATATTAAAGGTGAAAATGAAATGAATTCGAGAGGGTTATTTAGAGCCATGCATTAGAAAAGTGGTTCTCAAACCTGTTCCAACGTGAAAAGAAATCCATTAGCTCTTTCCAAATCTTCATATTGGCAAAGGCATGTCTCTGCAAAGAATTATGGTGGCTTCTGGTTAGAATGAAGTCTTTAATGGTGGCTGATACTTTTATTCTTACCATGATGCCTTTTATATCACAATTTTGTTAGTGCATAAAATCAGCCTTGGATAATGCTTAAAAAAAAACAACAAAACAGCCAGCCAACCAATCACAATTCATGCCCATCCAGCATCCACTTAACAGATTGCTTATAAAATCATAGAACAGTATTATAATATGTGATATAATATAAAATGGTGGAGCAAAGTCACTTCAATTTTACAAATGATGGCTTTAGACAGAAATGTTGTGAGAATCACTGCCCTGTTGAACTTCTCAATAGATGGTTCTGTAAGGACTGCGTTTGGGAACGATGTATGTAAAGATGCTCCTTTTAAAAGAACCCGTACTGTACAGATTCTGTACTAATAATGGTTTTCTATACATTCTGTACTGTACGCCTGAACCAAAGGCATTTCTAATCCTTTCATATTAAGAGGGTACGATACCTGATCAGTTGTGTGGTTATGAGAGTGAGGAACAGAAGTTTGGACACAAGAATGCCTTTAGGATTGTAAGGAGTTGACCGATTTGCCTGCTACACTTCTGTGGTGTTGTTTAATCAACGCTTGACTTAATGCACAAAAAAAAAAGTATCTATGCATTAGAAACATATTTCATTCACAAACCTGAATCATAAAGCAAAAGCACTACACTTGAGCTAAAATGCCTTCTTAGGTTGGTTTTTTTTTTTTTTTTTTTTAATTGTTGTTTGAGCACAAATGATTTTTGTAATTGATTTATTTTTTTATTCATGTATTTTTGTAGCAACAGTATATTTCAGCCTGACCAATCAAACACTGATTAAATCATTTTCTCATCAGCAAGACACACACAGTCTGCATGTACAAAGTTCATTTTTTTGTGCAAAGAGAGTAGCAGCGGATTCATGAAGGTCCGTTAAAACTATGAATTTGTACTTTTGCAGAATGATTGTTTCCTGTCACAAATAAATGGACACTTTTATATTCCTTTTTGTCACATATTTGACCTCTGCATTGCTCACAAGTGTAAACACTGAATGAATAAATATGTGCTACTTTATTAAAACTGACGGAACATGATTTCATCAACAAGACCATTTACAATGTATGATTTTTGCTTCAGAACAGCATTTAATAACAGCAAATATGTTCTTTGCAATACAAGCTTAAAGTGGCATCATATCATATGATTTTTCTCTTTTATGATTTTTATGATTAGAATTTTTTTTTTTGGTTGGGTGGGAATATAATATTAACTGTTTCTGACTTTCCAGTCAGAAAAAATTGTGTGTCAGAATAATATATGAAGCCCACAGCCTTTCAGTCTCTGATAATTGAATCAAATCCTGAGCCTCTGAAGCAGGGGCTTGAGGTGAATACTAGGTCTTTGACATGTGAGTAAGTCACGGAGTCTCTTTTTTGCTTATGAGCTAAACCTGTTATTAAAACAGAATGCACTGCTACAAAAGGCTCCCTGTGTCAGTCTCCCTGGCCTTCTGTCCAGAATGGCCTTGGCTTTAAGGGCTCCTGACTCTGGGGGAGGATTGCCTTCAGCTGCTGAAAGAAATTCTGCTTTTTGCTGTGCTGCATCGGCCCATGTTTCTGTGTGTTGTGTGCAAACGTGACGTTCTTAACTGCCTTCCTAGATCAGTTGCAGGCCTTTCTATGGCCTGGATCGACTGAAAATTTGAATGCTGGTTACTTGCCTCCATTTCAAAACTCTCTTGCCCTGAAGCTCGCGGAGATCCCTGAGGAGTTTGAACTTCTTTGAACTTAGTTCAAGCACTGTGAGTTAAGTTTCTATGTGCTCAGTCTCACTAAAAATTCACACTCTCAGTTTTTTGTGCAGTTGTTTAATCATGTTTGTGCTTTCTATTTACAATCAGCATCTTCTCGCTTGGCTTTTCTGATGTTTCAATGTGCAAATCCATGTTTCTGATCAAACTGTCCTTTTGATTTGTTAAATTACTGCCTGGATTATATTACACTTCCACTGTTCTGACATGACATTTGTGCAGTTGAGTTGCTAAAAAACAAACAGTTCAACAACATAAACTGTTTCAGCTCTGAATAAACAGTAAAGTGAATAAGATGTATAAACAAAAGCAGTATTTTACCTCAGTTCAAGATTATAGATGCATATTGATCAGGGTTGGTGCAGATAAAACGTAATCACTTGTGACTATGTAGTACCTGGCAAATTTGTCAATGTCAATTCAATACTTCGGGGTTAGTTTTGGGTTCATTAAAAATCAACCACTTAAAATATAAAATATGCCTATTGTACTAAAAATGGACATATTAAAAAAAAAAAAAAAAATCAATAGTCACCTTTATGCAAACTCTATCAAAACGTGTGTGTGTGTGTATGTATGTATGTATGTATGTGTGTGTATATATATATATATATATAAATAAAATATTGATTAGCTAATATTTTCATGTAGCCTCTGGAAGCTTTGGAAACAGCATAACTTAAAAAAAGACTTTAGCAACAATCAATCATTGTCAACAAGTCATTTACAATTGCTTCACCAGAACTATGTTCAAATGTTATGTTTTTGTACTTTTTTTTTTTTGGCTAACTGGAAACTACAAAGGAACAATTTGCTTCTTTTGAATGTTAGCAATACTGTTCTGTGTGTTCGTCAGTTCTGTAAAAACAAGGATGCCGTGCCCTACTGAACCGTAGTTTCATCAGCTTCGTAACCATCTGCAAGTTTATATAGCGTCAGTATAAAACAGGCAAGACATGTAAAAACACACCTCAGGAATGCACTGCAAAATCTGTGCTTATACAGGCGAGTTCACAGCTCTCCTGTTTTCAGCTATTTGCGTTGATCTGCAGGCGTAGATGTTTGAACTGGAGTTCTAGAGAATTGACGGTACTGTGCTGTGCAACAGTGCATGTAATTACTTTTGAACTTTACCTTAAAGACATAAAGTCACACCTTTGCACAGGTATTGCTCTTTCATCTGAGCATTTTATCTACAGTAAAATCAGAAGCTTTTGGTTTGCGATTAAAAAATAAATATATATTTTTGTAAATTATTGATTGAGTACTCGAAACAAGCAATGATCGTATTTCATTGTCTTGCTTTTGGTTGATTTAGTTATTGTTAGAACTACAATGAAAATTTGTCCTGTAAGTTATTTTCTTTTGTTTGTTTTTGTTTATAAATCGTAACAGTATCCAAACAGTAGGTTGCCCTGAGGTACCCTTAAGCAAGGTACCGTCCCCGTCACTTTCACATCACTTTCAATTTCAGTATCTTGGTAGGTACAAGCCAATCTAGCTCTTCTCTTAATTAGGCCTTCAGAAGCTTTATTATTTATATTGAGAGGTGGTGAGTTATATTGGTGTGTCTACAAGCTAATTGCTCCTCAGCTGTCTCAGCTTCTTCCCCCTTACTGTTAGATTCCTTGGTGCCTAAGATGAGCCCTGGTAGTCTCAGACCACCCTGCTAGACTTACACAAACACACACACACAACCACTTAAACATTTACATTGGTGAATTTCTCCGCTTTATCAGTTGTAATACAATGTCTTTGTATTACGCTTCATACCTTTCTCTCTGTTTACTGTCAATGATATACTAAGTACAAAAAATGATAAGGAGCAGGACATGTCTATACAATTAATATCCTCTTAGTTTACAGACTTATGTATTCATGTAAATCTCTATAACTGCTTTCATAATCTTGTATTTATAAATCTGTTAACATACTTCTGTACATCACATACACAAAACAGTAAAATCACACAATATCCCATAATGACAAAGTGAAAAAAGTTTGCTTGTGATGTTGGCAAATTTCTTAAAAATAAAACTAAACATGTACATAAGTGTTCAAAGTTTTGTTCAATACTTTGTTGAAGCACCTTTGGCAGCCATTACAGCCTCAAGGCTTTTTGAGTGTGATGCTACAAGTTTGGCACACAAGTTTTGGGCAGTTTCTTCTGTTGTTCTTTGCAGAACCTCTCAAGCTGCATCAGGTTCAATTGGGAGTGTTGGTGCATAGACAGTTCCAGATCTCACCAGAGATGTTCAATCAGGTTCAAGTCTGCACTCTGGCTGGGCTACTCCAGGACATACACAGAGTTGTCCCAAAGCCACTGCTTTATCTTGGCTGTGTGCTTAGGGTCGTTATCCTGCTGGAAGATGAACCTTCACCCCAGTCTGAGGTCCAGAGCGTTCTGGAGCAGGTTCTCATCAAGGATGTCTTTGTACATTGCTGCAATCATCTTTCCCTCAACCCTGAAGAGTCTCCCAGTTCCTGCTTCTGAAAAACATCCCCAAATCATGCCGCTGCCACCACCTCAGACTGGGGTGGGCAGCGGGGGCCTAGTAGTTAGGGAGTTGGCCACAGGATCGGAAGATTGTGGGTTCAAACCCCTTACTGGTAGGTTGCCCTGAGGTACCCTGAGCAAGGTACTGTCCCTGTAACTGCTACCCTTTCATAGCTGCCTCCTGCTGCATGGTGTTTGCATGGGTTAAATGCAGAGGTCCAATTTTGTTGTGGTTCACTGTGTGCGGTGACCTTGCGATAACAAGAATAGTCACTTTCACTTCACTTTCACCATGCTTCACTGTAGGCATGGTTTTGGCCAGATGATGAAAGGTGCCTGGTCTCCTCCAGACATGATGCTTGGCATTCAGGCCAAAGGGTTCAATCTTTGTTTCATCAGACCAGATAATTTTATTTCTCTTGGCCTGTGAGTCTTTCAGGTGCCTATTGGCAAAGGGCTGATTGATGGAGTGCTGCAGAAATGGTTGTCTATCTGGAAGGTTCTTCTCTCTCCGCATAGCGATGCTGAAATGGTCAGACTGACTATTGGGTTCTTGGTCACCTCCCTGACTAAGCCCCTTCTACCTGTTGCTCAGATTGGCTGGGCGGCCAGCTCTAGGAAGAGAGTCCTGGTTGTTCCAAACTTCTTCCATTTTCGGATGACGGCGGCCACTGTGCTCATTGGGATCTTTAGTGCTGCAGCAATTTTTCTGTAGCCTTCCCCAGATCTGCACCTCAAATCCTGTCTCTGAAGCTTACAAACAATTCCTTTGACTTACTGGCTTGGTTTGTGCTCTGACATGGAACTAGGTTAGGTTTGTGTTTGTGTTTGGTGTTGCATAAGAAGTATAGCTGGTATTTGATGGCTGTTTGGATTGGCTGCTGTAAGCATCACCGGGGTGTTGCTATCATGTAAAAATTTTCTCAGGTTTTTTTGTGTGACAGCTGAAAGCAGATGTGTTTTGAATTTCTTTTTTCTTAAAAGGTGTGGGAAGGTGTGGTAACATGCAGAAGAAGAAGTTTTGTTTTCATTCACTGCCTCAGGCCTTACATGGTTTTTGTAGAAGGTTTAGTCTTACACTGAGCATTGCACAACTAAAAACAAAACCTCTAAATGAGATACTGAGCAAGTGTTTGCCTCCTTTTTTGGTTTCTTCTAGTTTGCTTATTCATAACCATAAAACCCGTCTTTCTATGTCTCGCAAAAAAATTTGCATTAAATAAGACACGTTGAATGTCTTTAAGAACATGTGTTAAGTACCTCTGCTTCGTTGTCCTGCTACATAATCCAGTTGCCCTTGAACTTCAGGTCACATATTATTGACCGATCATTCTCCTAATTTTTAATGAAGATCTGCATTCTTTCTACAGTGATGACAAGTTGTCCAGGCCCTGAAACTGCAAAGCATCCCCACACAATTGCATGACCCCATCACCACCATGTTTAACAGTGGGCATGGTGTTCTTGTTAGGGAAAGCTACATTAGCTGTAACAGGATGCATCTTTTGAAACATTTGACTCATCAGACCAAATTTTGGGGGGTAATCAAGGTTAGACTAGCTATTATGTTCCTCTTGCTTGCCAGGGGTTTTGCCTTGGCCTTCTATCATTAGTATAAACTTAGCATATTATTAGTATATCATTAGCTGAGAGAGGCCTGTAGCTCCTTAGATGTTGTTCTGGGTTTTTCTGTGACTTCTTGAATAAGCTTCCTAAGTGCTTTTGGAGTTATTTTACTAGGCTGGCCACTCCATGGCAAATTTCCCACGACTCCATGTTTTCGCAATTTGGAGATAATGGCTCTAATGGTGCCTGCTGGAGTCCTAGAATTTGGGAGATACTCTAGAGGGAAAGACACAAATAAATAAATAAATAAAAATCTTTTGTATTCTACATGTTTTTGGAGATTAAAAACAATTAAATGTTCTGAATAAACATGAACAAATGCAGAGGACATCAGAAAGTTTGTGAATGTCTTCATATTTCTTCATAGACGCATAGACTACCCGATTTCTGACAAAATGCATCACCACAACAGACCAAATCAAAAATGCCAACTCTTCACTTGGCATGAATTTGAACGCTACACAACAAATATTACTCTTTATATATGCATGGACTTTTTCACGTTATTCACATTTCATACAATGCAGTCATTCACATAAGCGATCATGTGTGTGTGAGTGAGTCTTAAATGGAATGATCTGATATCGCTATCAGCTGTTCACAGCAGGATTGCTGAGCAAGACTGTTTCTGAGGAAATGACCTAGTAATCGCTCCCTAAAATATGTGTGGTGTGTCCAGGAGTTTTGAGAATGTTTGAACTTGTTGAGCAACCAGCCACATATTTGAGGTGCAACTCAGTGCACTTGTTTTCACACCCAGGGTATCTGATTGTCTCAGTCGTTCTCCTGGCCAGTGATGTGAGGTCAGTAGGTTGCTGTAGTGAAGTGAAAGTGACTATTTTGTCCTTTTGAAACACAGCGAAATTCAACTTTGGCATTTAGCCCATACACACCCTGCAGCAGGGGGCAGCTATTTAAAGCACCCAGAGAGCGGTGATGGGGACAGTGCGTTGCTCAAAGGTACCTCAGGGGAACCTACTGGTCTGGGATTCGAACCCATGACCTTCCTAAACTGGGACCCTCTCCCTAACCTCTAGGCCACCACTGCCCCACCGCTTTATGTGTTTAAACAGTGTTTCAATACCAGTCCTTTATATTTCATGGCAGAAGGTGTGATCAAGCAGGTTTAAGTAGGAAAATAAGGAGAGGTAGGCAAAGCAGGTGGTGGAGATGAGAGAGTTGTTTTAGAGTTGTTTGCCTTTTAGTCGTGCTGTGGTTGAAGCCTGGCTTTCTCAATTCTGCTTTTGTCTTTTGTAATGAAAATAAGGATGATTTTGTTAGCAGAAGCATATGGACATTTTAAAGCAGAAGAAGAAACAAACTGTTCACGTGCTTGTGACATTACCTCAGCTGAATCCATTTATCTCCTAAAACTGGATTCCGCTGGAGTTTTTTTGGAGGCGGGTTTGTCACTGCCAGTCACGTCCTCCTATTTCATTTTCCAAATCCAATTGGGCAGACTGGATGCTAGTGTAAACGACCGCCCAATCATAGTGCAGGGGTAGTAGCCCATCAGCCAATCCTGGCTCTGAGAGGGCGGAGCCTGTCAGACGATGGGCGGAGACAGCAGAGCCTTTCACCGTCTTCAGAGGAAGGAGAGAAGAGGAGCGAGCGGAGCCAAACAGAGGAGGAGGACAAAAACAGACGGTTTATTCCTTCATTTATTTATTTCTTTATTTCTTATCGATAAAGTTTTCCAGAACTTGTGGTCAGGAGAATGAGCGGGACGCGGAGCTGGTGCACGCTGGAGGAGATGAGAGCGGAGGAGAGAGCGGTGAGCGGAGCGCAGCGATACCGACCTTTCCTCAATACTTCCACTACATTCCCCTCGCGTGTGTTTAAATGAAGGAAAAAGAAGCAGTAGACACAGAAAATATGAACACAGTCTTTTATTCAAACCAGCTAACTCCAGTTAACCGGGACCAATTGCGCGGGTGAAGCGTTCCCTCATTTCTGAAGAGTTTCTCTGGAAGACATGAGTGATGGACAAGCATCACAACAAGGAGGAATACATCCTCTTTCTCTTTTACACTGTGCATTTATTGATTTTTAAAAATTAACACAATAATAATAATAATAATAATAATAATTAATTATTATTATTATTGTTATTATTATTGTTATTGTTATTATTATTATTATTTACAATCACTCATCGACTGGAAACACTGCATTTATTGATTTAAAAAAAATAATACATATATTAATAGCAACAACAACAACAATAAAAAAAATAATAAAAATAACAATAATCTAAATGAAAATTAAATATGATGAATTTTTGAATATTTAACCAGACCCGTCAGCATGGTCTGGTTTCACAGATGTGAGCTGGCAGGTTTCAGTACCTCCACCTGTGCCCGTGTGTCTTTGACAGATCAGAGAGACGCCGGTAGAGCTTCTGTCGGTCCTTCTCAGCATCATTGCTTTTCTCTGATAGTTATTTTATGCTCTTATTTAAAATTGTCATTGAAATGAAAATATGGTTCATTGAGCAGCCCTAGTCGGAAAAGCATGGTTACACCACTGCTCATAAGCCTGCATTACCCTTGATCAATAATACAAGTTCAGTAATGTCACTGAATGATTGAATACACTCTGGACCGTATTTAGCTCGTACAGTTAGGTTTGGGTTTGAATCTGAGCTGAAGTGACTGGCCAAAGCTGTTAAATGCTCATTTGACATCCCATCACTTTCTTGATTAAGCATTTTAAAAACGTTTTAAAAGTCTCTACGGAAGGTTTAATATCAGTTGTAATGTCACTGTCGGTACAGAACCTTATCTACGGTTTTAGCATCAGAATTGGAAAAACGATCAGCAACGAGTGTCCTGAACAAATGTCCTGAATAGTAAAAACAGCATCTGAGACGCAGTTATCTTTTCATAATCGCGCTGTAATTCGTAGCCTCGTTATTAGCCTGCTTCATTAGGTGCTTTCTTTTTGTCCATTTCGGTCCCAGTTAAAATATGTGGTGTTAGGAGGTGTTGGTCAAACTCAGTACACTTCGCTCATCTTCTCTTTAGCCCCTCAGATTGCCAGGCAGATGCTTAATCAGATTTAGTCCCGCATCCCCTGATGTCTGCTGGGACGTTAATGACCTGTGAGAGGCTCTAATGGCTGTTTGCTCATTAAAGCGTTAAATCAAATCAGAGCGGTCGGTCAGGGCCTCCTGCCCTTCGCAAACAGGGGCTCAAGATGTCGGTCAGGACAACAAACTTCGTACTCTGACCCACATAAAACTCCTGACTCGTGACCCTTCTGGCCTGGTATGGTCAGGTGAGGAGAGTGATACAGAGAGAGTGTTTGTGTGTGTGTGTGGATAAATGATTAATTGACGTTGCTTTAGCAACTATGTGCCCTCACCAGTTTTATTACACTTCTCTGTGTCATATCATTGCTTTATAAGGTCCAGTCGAGTGCTGTCAGAGATGATGCATGAGGCCCTGAACAAACACCCTTACAATGGGCAAGATAGTGCTGTGTACTTTGTGCGGCTCTCACGCAAACATTCGAGTCGCATGCACGCGTTCCATCCACTTTTATTTAGACGTCACTGAGTGAAAATGTGAAAATGAGCAACCTTACGTTTGACACCCTTTTTTTGGATATTAACACACTAAAGAGAATTTCCACAGATATTTCCACACTTCTGCATGATTTCATTAAATCAGTAGTCATTCGGAGTAGTTTGCTTTCAGATACTCCGCTCTTGAGAAACTTGCCAGGTGAGAGTTGTTCATAGGAAAATGGAACCAGGCATCTGAATAGTTTCATTCTCCCCTTTGAAGTAAATAGCCACAAATACTCCGGCATCGTTTTATATTCGTTGTGAGCCAAAATATTTTATAACAATCCATAGTTGGTGGAGGGACACGCCCCGCTCTTCACAGCTGGCTTTAAATAAAGTGGCTTTATTTGGATTGCTTAGCAAAAGTAGCAAAACCACCTTAAAAATACCTGGTGAGCCACTAATGCCACTGTTCAGTTTTGAGTAATTGCTGTTATGGCCAGATTTTATGAACGTTTTGCTTTCTAGGTAGATCATTGTGGGCCAAATAATATTTTACTGTGTTAAATACAACTTCACTGGTTTTTCACAGGAGAACTGCCAATCCAGCACAGCTTCAAATTCACACCGAAATCATAAGGGTACATTTGCTGTTGCCTCAAGTAGACTTATGTATAGCCTGAGGAATGTTTCGCTGTCAGCAGTAAGATCAGTCTGAAGGCACTTTCTCAGTCACAGTCCGTGGATTACTCAGAGTGTTTAAGTAGCGTGCAGAAGCCGTCTGGATGATCATATTAACCTGACTGGCGGAGAGAAAGAATGACCTCATGCTTCGTCTACTGAGGTCATTGTCAAAACTTCTCTTTGGGGGCTTATTTGAAAAAAAAAAACCTTTTTTCAGGATCCTCCATTTATTTGGAGCAAGTGCAGTCTGGATGCTGTCCAAGGAATTATGCTGAGTTTTGTTGGGTTTCAAAAGGATCTTAGTGAGAGTCCGGGGACATGCAGCCAAGGAAAAGAAACAGCAGAAGCTATTTGACAAAAATATTTTATTTTAGATTTTATTGTCATAGAATTAGACCCCCATTACACCAAATGTCCTAATCTTGCAATTTCATATTTCTTCCTGGCCTGAAGCATTAATTATTTCTCTGTCGTAATTTGAGCGGGGAACATATGTGTTTGGCCATAAGTAGTTTCTGGCTGCACAGGCGTGTCCCAGGAACAAATTCCTTTGTGTATAGGCGATTGTGACGAGATGTGAACAGCGTCAGCCTTTTAGTAAAAACTATTCTTGAACAGGAGAATAAGTAGATTTTTTAGATTCTTTACTGAAGGCCAGTATTTGTACTTGACCAGTTGGCCTCATTTCCTTGTCATTGCATCTCAGTAATTATTCTGACGACTGAGGCTTGTTGGAATATGCGTTTATGGATGTTTGTTTAGGATAATGGAATGTTTTATTAGGCTGATGTTTCTCATGGACTTTGTGGTCATCTGTGGGCTGTGGGCCTACTGTTAGGTTTAATAATGCTACTGTTAATGATTCTGCATATTTCATTTATCTTTGCTGAGAACAGGCTTCGGTTAGGAGTGTAAAAGAACACACATTGTAGCTTTCAATATGAGCCGGTTCATCCCATTCAGTACACGCAGAACAATGCATTCAGGCCTTTCTCTTGGAAGGTAAGTAGCTATTTTAAATAGATGGCAGTCACACCAGACTGTTTGTGTTCCTTTTTGTCTGAGTCTGGTCCAAAAAATCCTCCATGTTATCTTGCAAGCTGAGATGCCTTTGTTTGGGCTCCCAGTGTCATGAAAGGACACAAGTCATTCGTGAAAAGGTCCCATAACTTGAGCCGAGCAGCAGCATTTAAAAATGAACGATTGAGATATTCATTCATTATGATTTCTAAAGTGCAGCTTGGCATAAAATCGACATATTTATTTTGTACTTTCTTTTTGGAAGAAATTATCAGCTGGCAGTTTTCCTTGTTACAGATTAGAATCCACCCCACCCTCCTTTATACCTCCATGGTTTGAATAACCATGGAGGTATAATGGTTTAATCATGAGAGTCGTTAACCACAACTCTTCTTGTGACTACATAGAAAAACCAACAGGTCGGGTCCTGTTTCGGTTTTATCTCTGTATCAGCAAGATTAGGGATGTTTATTGCTTATTCCTAGCCAAAACTTGTCTTGTACCCTCTCTCTGACTAATGGTCTGGTCTGTGTGCCCGTACCTGTTTGTGTGTGTGGTCTTGTACACGCTGTGAAAACATTAGCGAAGAATATGTGTGCAGAATGATCTCAGATTACCTGCGGCATTTTTACCCGACCTTTAGCGTGAAGGAATCTCAGGTGTGTGGGATTAACTGAGCCTTTTGTGTGAATGTGGCTGAAAGGCCTTGGACTACCAGAGCAGGTGTCCAGTAACACATTCCACCCGAGTCTCTCGTCTCCTCAGGCCTCTCTTCTTTTTAATCTGGGAGTCGTGTTCCCATGTAGTGTCGGTGCGTCGTGATGGCATGGCAAAAAAATCACCACCCCTTAAAGTTTCCCATCAGCCAGGACATGTTCTTCTGAAAAATGATGACATGTTTTCTTTAGTATATGTCAAAGTTAATGTCAAGTAATTGTTTTAACCTTCAAAGGAAGCTGAAAACATTCTGTGAGCATTGTGCAAGCATGCCTACATCGTGCGCTTGCCACAAACTTACCACAGGATGGTAAGTTATCTTGACACGACCTGCTCATGTGTTTTCTGACACTATTTTCTATAAACATGTTTAAACGCACCGACCACATTCAGGCCGCAGGATGGTTGCTGTGGTGTTTAGCTGTGAGGCGTGATTGATTTTTTAGACTTGGACAGTAAAAAATATCTGTATTTGCATCATAGCTCCAAAAAAAAAAAAAGAAACAAACTGCAGATGTCAGACATGTCTTTGCCGATTGACTACACTTGGGGTTAAATGAGTGCTACACCGTAACGTTAAGGAGACGGTTTACAGGTACTACTGTAACGTGAGAGGACGTAGGAAGGAAGATGAATGCGTGAGAGGTGCAGAGAAAGAGAAAAGGAAAGGAGAGATGTGTGTCAAGGTTTAAATATTCATCTTTCTACAGAATTTTCTATGAAAGGCAGATATTGCATGCATGAACATTGGTTAATTCCTGCTTTATTCCCATCTTTCTCCTTCCTTCATACTTACCTTTTACTGGCCAATTTATTAGAAACACCTCCCTTATTGTGCCCTTATTATAAGTGTACATGTCGAGACTGTAGAACATCTGTTGCTGCACACTGAAGCACATGTCTCCTGACCGTTACGCCTTTCATCAGTGGTAATCTTCTGACCACAGGACTGCAGTTTATTATCTGGGAGGTGGACCGTTCTCAGGAAAGGTGTGACCAGTACATGGTATTGTATCAGTAAAAATGGATTTGCTGATGATGTAGTTGATAAACCGAGGCACGTGACATGTCCAAAACTTGCTCCTTTAGTATTACCCTAGAATGACAAGGCTAATGTAGCTCATTATTGGAATCTTGAGGGTTCATAAAGCATTCCTAATAGACTTTTCACTTTTGCGGTTTCTGATATTTGACACCAGAAAACTAAAAATGTAGTTTAAGTACATCAGCATAACTAAAACAGTGGTAGCAGATAACTGACCGTGTTTACAGCCTATAATGTCGTATAGTGACCACACAAGTGACACACAAGAGTCTGTTTGAAATATTGAGAGCTCTGGATTAATCATGAGAGTCGTTAATCAGAGGGAATGGATATAAAGTGGGAAACAAAGCTGAACACATGAGAGCATTCGTGAAGCTGTGAGGGGGTCCGTTGCTCACTGGCTGTGAATACAGCTGGCATGGCAGAATCCTCACTGATACACTGGTAATAGCTGTCATACTAATGTTTCAAGAGGTAATGTTTGCGTGCCATATACGCTGTTATGCCTTTGTTGCTTTTCTTGTTTGAGGTGTGGTGTCGAACTTGGTATGGCCCTTGTTTAAATGCTGCTTTGCCTTGTATGGAAACACACGCAGAGGCTATGACTACCTCGAGAGTTCAGTTTGAACAGCGCTTATCTAACAGGAAAGAGAACCATGCAGATCTGAAGACAGGTCCATTTGCTTGGGTAAAGTGAGCTTTTTCTGCTTTTTGCTGGCCAGAACCACATGCTTTATAATATTGACTTACCTATTCATCTAGTGGCTTTCTAGTGACATCTCTGAGTCTAATATTCAAGCTCACGTAGTTGTGTTATATCTCAGCACTAGCTTTGTTGTTGTCTTGACTCAGCAGAGGGGATTTAACTCGTTGATTGAACTGGTTGTTTTGTCTATGGCCATCCCACAAGGAATTTTAATGCTATTGCAGCTAATCGGGTGAAATCATATACATTGCAACATTGCCTGTTTGTAAAGCCCATTTAATCCTGTGTAATAACGTGTCGTATGCTACTCTACTATGTGCAAGAAAAATGTAGTTGTGTTTTATCATTGGCAGCTTGTGCAATTTTAGTTTATTTATATATATATATATATATAATATATATATATATTCCTGTTTTGGTCAAAAATAAATAATACATTGAAGCTCCTGGGACAACAAGCCACAATGAAATAAACACAAAAAAGTGAAAGAAAAAAATAGTTATTCTCAAGTAACCTGCAATTGTATTTACAGCAATAAATAGGGCTTCCATGGATATAATTATATTGTTTACTTTTATATACTCACTTATATATACTACCTATAACTCAAACAGTAAGAATCTCAAATTTATGTCCATCTTCCAACATCAAAAAGCAATTAGCTGTTTGGTCACGTACGCTTAGCTAATAGCTGCTTTATTCTTTTAGTTTTATTTTTATTTTCTTGTTGTAGAATTAGGCTAGTGGGTTGGCTTTTGCCAGTAATCTCTATAATGCATGGACTGTAAGATGAATATAAATGCAAAGTAACTGCCAATTCAGTTATTTGTTACCATCCCTGCAGTAGTTTTCTTGATTAGCATTATTAAAGTTAAGGTTTGTTTTTATAATTGCCGCAGTAGCTGTGCTCCTGCCCTCGTGAGTAAATGTGCGCACACACACACACACACACACACACACTCATTATGTAACTGGGAAGGGCCTGTGAAGTGGTCAGCAAACAGAAGTTGGTCAAAGAGTCACACGAACAGTCACATGTTTCCAGCAGTGAAAGGCTCTTCGGTATTGTGTGTCCAGGGGGATTTCTTATGTATTGAACTGCTGGGTCAGTCAGTGTTGGAGGTCAGAGAGAAAGTATGTGTGGAATGTTGTTTTCCACATATCCCACTTTAATGTTAACACATTATCATGAACACACAAAGAAAGGCTCTGTAGAGTAAATCGGAGTGCGCTGTAAAATTCTGCAGAAGCATGCTCACTTAGTTAACAGCCAGCCACTGTTATATAACCAGCTCCCTGCCTTTTCATGATGTAGACACTCAGTAAATACCTACGTGCGTTTTTTTCCCGTCTTGCACTGGAACCTCCTGTTCCTCACCGCCCTCTAACTATTTGGTGCTTCTGTACAACTTTCAGCACTTTCTCACGAGACGCCCTCCAGTTTTGAGTAGAAACATTTGCAGCAGATTTTGGGGGCAGTGCAGTACAGATGTATCATCGGTACCATGTAGTTTTTATGCTTACAATTTCCTTCCCCTCATAATCTGACAGCCTCTACTGCTCTGCTTTGATTAAATGTGAAGGTTTAAATCTGATACTTAAAAAAAAATTGTACAAAGGTAAACACAATCTTTATTTCCTGTCCTTTGCAAAAGTTTGGATGCCCAAGATCACTGAACAGAACATTGATGCTCTGTGCATGTTCTCTATACTTCGACTTTTCATTTTGAAATTTCATGAATTTGACATGGGGGGGCTGCAAAATGTGACAATTTCAAAAGTTATGGTGCTTTTTTATATTTGTGTTTTTTATTTATCCCAGCATGTCAATAGTAAATGGAAATAGTTACATAAGATATGATGTTATTTACAGCAGGGCCTCGATAGAAAAATGAATGAATGATTTTTAAAATCACACTGGGTAATTTTAGATTAATCATAGTTAAGCACAGTTTCGTAAGCATGCCTTCCTGCATCTTCTGCGCCGGCACCCGTTCTGCAGAAGGCTGTTTATTTCTGCTTGGTTGTCATGGTGATGTTCCACGTCGCTGTGGAGTGTAATTGCCCAGTTTGGACTCTCTGCCACAATTCAAATGTACATTCAAACCAGCAGGCTGGGGGGTGGGGGGTGGGGGCTGTGGTATTTTCCAGAAGCTGCAGGGTGGAAACAAAATTCAAACAGAATGTCCCGTATCTTAGAGACTGGACAGCGCAACACTTTCTTTCTTCCCTTTCCTATTTTAAGTAAGCACTGACATCCTGTCCAAACTTTTATAGCCATTTGGCCTCATTCCTTCTCTCTCTCTCTCTCTTTCTCTCTTTCTCTTTAGCCCCCTCTCACTCGCTCTCCCTCTCCCCTCATTCACACATGCTCATGGGGCTGTTACTCAGTTTCTCCTGCCCACATTTTCCTCCGAATAGTTCCCTCCTTCTCCTAAATTCCTTGTTTCTAACGGTACTTTTTCTTCTAGCCCTGGTTGAAGTTTTCATTTTCTTGTCGCCCTTCAGGACACGTGCCGCAGACTCAGGTTGACCCTGCACGAACAAAACCAGCAGCAGCCCACCGTTGGAAAGGTAAGCACCTCTTCACCACCAAAACACAACCCAGCACAGTCTTACAGTTGCTAATATGATGCGCAAGTCTGATTTGAACTGCTGGTGAGCATGAAGAAATGTATTTAGAAAAAAGGTGATGATGAGGTCCTAGTGAACGTGGACTATCCGTTTAGTTCCCCATCTGTTTCTCATCCTCACTCAGTGCTAGAGTGCGATTCCCTGGACATGATCATTTTGCTAATGGGCTTAAATGGTGTTAAGTCTGAGCAGATGCTTAAACCCAAACCCAGCTTTTACTCCAAATGGACTAGTTGGTCAGATAAGACTCATTTGACATTTATTCCTTCAGCTCTGTGCTGCAGCTACAAAGCCTGTTTACAGTGTGTAGAAAGGTTTGGACATCCTTGGTCCAGTTATGTACATTTTATGTGTCAAAATAAGTAGTGAACTACACTTAAATTATGTTAAAATGACAATTAATTTCCATATTTAAGGTAATCGAGTTCAAGCATGTGCGTATGGATTCTGCCACTGAATAACATATTGTTGTGTAATCCTGCACAAAAGATACAGATAAAATACAGGCATCGGTTCACTCCATTTAGGTCTGTGACGTATGTTAGTCCATGTTTATAGATAACAGTGTGTTATAAAGTGTGAGAAACCACATAGTCAAATCTATGTGAGATTATTGACGGACTCCACTCAGTCGAGAGGATGACACTTTAGGCATGCAGTTAGTACAGCTACTAGTTCTGATGGATTTTTTCACTTTTTACATTTCCACTTCAAGCCTTGGCTAACTACTAACTAACAGTTTTTGGGTTACAAAAAATCTGGAAAATTTTAAGAGGACGTGCTTAGTGATGATGTTTGTGCTGCTCTGTAACTCAAAGTGAAAATTGGCCAGTTTTCCTACCGTCTGTTCTCCTAACCTCTCATCCACTTTCAAGTCTCTTTACACAAACACACACACCACACACACGCAATGGCACTCTCTGAGGACCATGGGCCCATTGTGTCAGATTCCAGAAATTGCATAACTCCTCCTCCCCCCATTTCTGTGCTATGCCTTCATCTGTCTCTATTTTCCTTTCTGTTTTTCATTGCGTGTTTTGTCTTTCCTGCATCTGTTTTGTGTATGTGTCTACAGACAAAGACAGATCAATGCCAGATCTAATCTTCATATGTAAAAGTGCTTCAAAAAAAAGTGCAACAACCATTGTTACAGGAGAGTCTCCTTAAAACCACTGTATGATGAAAAATCAGTATCAAACGTATCATTTTAAAAATATTCTTTTTAAAATATTTTCTCATTTTCTCATTTTAAAATATTCTTAAAAAAAACTGGTTGATATGTCAGTAATGATGTATTCTGAGTGTTGTCACTTGATAAACAGCGCAGCCATGTAACAGTTTACTGCTGAAAGTATTTACAGTTAAATCATTTTAGATGGTTAAAATGGCCTTCCTAAAAACTTTATTTGGAGATAGAACATGCAAGTCTGGCCAAGCCATTTCATTTAACTTAACCGTAAAAGTTGGACAAAATTTAGGTTGAAAGATTTAGCTCTGTGGCCACGTACCTAAAAACTATTCTTACAAAGATATTCACTTTATTTGTAACCCTGATGCCTCTCATTTAACAATACATTAGAAAGTCCTGTTTTTTTTTTTATTCACTGGCCAATTAACTATAAATGAATAAATCTGATAATTTATCAGCAGTTTATCAGCCCCCCTTTATGCAATGCATCACTCTCTGTTTCAGTTTCTGACCATCGAACTGCTCTTTAGATGGTGGGCCATTCTCAGGAAAAACAGTGAAAGAACAATTGCGGAAGAGTATGACTGTTTCAGAAACTGATAGAGGGCTAGAGGATGACTAATAAAACCTGTGCATCGCCAGATAGGATACAGTCTGTACATCAGCAAGGTGGATCCACAAGGATTTCCGCTGTAGCCTTCTGCATTCTTTCTGCTTGTAATTAATTAATGTTGCACCACTGTTGGCATCATCAGAGAACAGCGTGTACCCTGAGGCATAGGAAACTGTTTCGGACTGTAAACGTGTGACAGGCTGTCTCACTTGAAAAAAACTCTGTGGAAGTGCCATCGGGCAGTTTCCAAAACATTCCAGAGGCAGGCTGCCACCGATTTTCAATAAAGATGTGAACAATTAGTCATGTTTCTCCTGTTTGAGAAATAGGTGCATTTGATTGCACTTTCAGTGTAATTTCATCCCCACCCTTTTTGACATTCCAGCCAATCGGAAGAGCCTTTGCCTTGGTGCAGCCGGCCAATGAGAAGCAGCCCCTGAAGGCAGAGTTGGTCAAACCATCGGAGGAGAAGGTTGAGGTCATAAAGGTGGGTGGATTTCAACAGTAATGTTCGGGACTGTGCGTGATTGGAAGCTGTGACGTCAAAAGTGGGAGGGGCTTCCAGTGTTCTCTCAAACCTAGCCCTGCTTTCACAATGTCTCTGCATGAGTGTGATTTCAATTGCATCAGCACTGCATACTTCAGAACGATTGCTTATATCTGTCACACTAGGTGTGATGATATTAATTGTGGGTGTGCTTGCATGCATCCGTGCGTGCGTGCATGTGTTTTGAATATACACACTTTGGATATAAGAAAGGTGGTATATAAATCCAACTTATGATTATTATATCATACATATGGGACATATTATCATTGCATATAGACTGTTCAGATAAATAACATTTTATTCTTTTTTCTCTGTGTTTAGGTGTACCTGGAAGCTCGGAAGAAGGAGCAGGTCAGAAACCAGCAGAGTCTGATGATGCTCTCCGAAGAAGTTTCTCAGATCCAGGAGGTTAGCAGCACAATTCTGTGCCATTCTCTCTTTCTCTGTCTGTAGGATATGTACACACAGTATGTGTGTGAATAACGCTGAAATGTGTTTTTGCCCAGGTGAGGTACAGTTTGAAAAGCCTGAGGGAGCAGATGGCAGCTAAGAACAGCCACAGGACAGAGCACAAGGTCAGAACTGATGTGAGACGTTTACATGGGAATGTTTGTGTGTGTGTTAAGTGAAAATTAAGCATAGTGTCAGGAAGTTTCAGACTGTGAGTGAAACCATTTCTACCCAACATGACAGTCACAGAAGTGCCATTTCATTATAAATCAGCACATTAACTTGTCACATTAGTTTGGTTACTGTTGCAGCTTGACATTAGATGTGTGTTGACCCCGAACTGCTCGCACTCTCAGCAGTTGCAAAAAATGAATTACCTTAAAATTCTCTCTCTTTCTCTCCCTCTCAGTTGCAGTTAGGGTGTAATAGAGATAATCCATCAACACCATCAACAGCTAAGGACAACGAGGACAAACAGGTCAGTTTCCTCTTTGCCTTACCCCCCCCCCAACCCACACAAACACACACACGACTCTTTCCATGGGAACTGACTGCTGCACAGGGGAATGTTACAGTCTGCACACTACATCAGAACATATGACATAACTTGTGTGTACATACAATACATACTAAGGCTGTCTTAATGATAACTACACATGCACACCAATGCAGTCAATCCAGAAGAACAAACCAGGCAGCTGTAATTTGATCTGTAATTTGATCTGCGCATCTACTATTATATAAGTTCTATGGAAGTAGTATTGAAAGTATGTAGTTGTGAGTTATAGTTGAACTATCCTTGCCCTTCCCAACACACACACACACACACACACACACAAAAACACTGCACTCTACCTAATTAAAGAAACTGTAGTGCAGAGGACATTTTGGTCACAACAAAAGCTATGACGTTAACTCCCAGCTGCCAATGGCTAACCCCCAGCTTTGAGCAAAATATCAAATTTGCACAAAAATGTAGTTGATCCTAGACATGTTTGGAGTCTATATTTTGCTCCTTTAATTTAGTGCTGTGACCCAGATTAGCCTTACAAACAAACACTGGAATTCAACAACTGACCAGAACTTCTGCACAAAAACACTTCTGTCTACCCCTTCAAAACAGGTCCAGCTCTTCATTAACTCAATAACTGCAACATTTTTCCTGGACAGTTTTTATTTGTTTTTTTTATTTTTTTTTATTTCAGCATAACCATCTTTCTCAAAATTCACAACTTTAGTCTGTTCCCCAAATGGGGATCATGGTTTAAAGGGGTTAAGGCAGAGCAGACTCGTTTTCTGGACCCAGTGCACCTTACTATGAGCTGTAAAACAACTGGAGACGACAGCAGGCAGGGGAAAACTAATCTTTTCTCAGACTCATGTTTAGGTGGTTGTGCCCACAGAAACTGATTCTGTGGTTAGTCAATCCTCACAGACTTTCAGCAGACAGATCCTTGCCGGTCCATTGCAGCTTTAAAAGAGTTAAAGAAGTTGTTAACAGGTTAATATTTTCCAACATGCATGGCTCCCATGGTCACAAAAACACACATTTGCAATGACTGCACAAGCTTTTAATGCCTCACAGAACCCCTTTCAGCTCTGAATAGGCTGGATTAATTTCACCCACTGAGTGCTCTCTGTGTGTTTGGCCTTGTATTTACCTCGTTGTGGGGAACTTTGTCTTTGTAATGATGAGTATGTAAAATATCATTTGAAGAGAAAACATTTTCTTGGTTTTTTAGGAAAAACTAAAAGTATGTATTTGCAAGTGTAATGTAAATTAGTAGTATTACAGGAGTTGATTAAATGTCTTTATTGATATACCAATACTGATAACTATGTGTGTGTGTGTGTGTGTGTGTGTGTGTGTGTGTGTGTGTGTGTGTGTGTGCTCTGGGGACTGAAAAGTGAGTGGAAAGAGTAAAGCTCTGTTTGTCTAAATCAGGATGTTGCAGTGAGAACCCACACCCTGATGACGCACACGTTTACACACAAGCACACACACACACACACACACACACCCTCCCTCTTATTCTTGTCCTCACTCTCATTTAGTTCTATGAATAGGAGAATAGGAGTGTGTTAGAGGAGAGTTTTAAGGACATATATGGATGTGTGTGTGTGTGTGTGTGTGTGTGTGTGTGTGTGTGTGTGTACAAAACAGTAAAAGTGCAAGATAAACAGGTCCATAAATCCAGCAGCAGTTGCATATGCATATCTCTCTCTCTCCCTCTCCTCTCTCTCGGTCTGACTCTCAGCTAAAGATAAAGATGCTTTATTGTTTTTAGGAAAAACACATTGTCACATAGTTCTGAACTAAAGCTACGCAGGCGATGAATACTAAGTAGATGGTCAACCATAATTACATTCTGTAAACCGCTCTCAGTCTCTTCAAACCATAGCCAGCTATTCATTATGCAACTTGCTGATAAAATTATTTAAATAATATTTATATAAAACGCAGCTGCTATAGGCAGCCTTTTCAGCCAATGCTATGGCTGGAGAGGACTGATACTGGATTAGATTATTCTGTGTTCATGTTGATCGTGGTCACTACAACTGTTTATAGACCAGCTCCATCCAATCACTCTGGGATTACTTTCATGGGCATTTCTAATCCAGAACCACTGGTATCTTTTCAGCAATGTCCTGTTTGAATTTAACAAAACGTTGTTAAACCTTTTTAACAAACCTCTCTTTCTGTCTCTATGGAACAGGTGGATGAGCAGGAGCGAGCAAAGATGAGGGAGGTTAGTAAGCGACTGTACGCTCAGCTGCAGGACTCCGAGAAGAGACACCAGGAGGAGAAAGAGAAACTGCAGGTCAGTTTCCCAGTCTCTCCTTCACTTTACGTCACTCTTCTTTTCCCAGCAGTTCAGTTTGGTGCACATTTCAAAAAATCATACTTCGGCAATGTTCCTTTGAGCACATGGATGGATAAGCTAGTTAGGAGAGCAAATTGATCTCATTTACTACAGAATTGGAACAAGGAAATAGTCACCCAAATTTTTCTTTAATGCACCTGTAAAACATCTCTAAACGTGCTCAAATCACAGCTCTTCTTAAGGTGGGGGAGACAGAAGGATTTGATTTAGATCAAGGCGTTGATCTAGAATCAGTTTTTGTAGCCAAAACACCATAAAGAGGAGTCTGATCCATGGTTAGTTCTCTCTAGCCCGCATGCTGTCTGAAATGGCTGACTGTGGGTAAGTTTCCTAAACCAGGGTGGTTTGAGTGGGCTGAGAGAGGTTTGGGGAAAAAATGCTGTAAACAAAGAATGCTTTCAAAAATGGAAGTGTTAATCATTTATTTTCATCAATCAACAAAATGCAGTGAATGAACGAAAGAGTGGGTGGTGGTGGTGGTCCAGTGGTAGGATACTCGCCTATGGACCTATGGATCAAGAGGTCCCAGGTTCAAATTCCACCTCTAGCACTACCACCACTGGGTACCTGAGCAAGACTCTTAACCCTGAATTGCTCCAGGGGGGACTGTCCCTGTAATTAGGACATGGAAGTCGCTCTGGATAAGGCATCTGCTAAATTGTTTATTTTTTATCAATTTACAAAATGCAAAGTGAGCGAACAAAAGAGAAATCTAAATCGAATCAATATCTGGTGTGACCACCCTTTGCCTTCAAAACAGCATCAGTTCTTCTAGGTACACTTGCACACAGTTTTTGAAGGAACTCGGCTGGTAGGTTGCTCCAAACATCTTGGAGAACTAACCACAGATCTTCTGTGGATGTAGGATCATGAGATCAGGGCTCTGTGGGGACCAGAAGAATTGATGCTGGTTTGAAGGTAAAAGGTAGTAACACCAAATATTGATTTGATTTAGATTTTTCTCACTTTGCATTTTGTAAATTGATAAAAATAAACAATCATTATTTATATTTCTGAAAGCATTCTTTGTTTACAGCATTTTTTCCACACCTGCCTAAAACTTCTGCACAGTACTGTACTTGCAAAAAAGATTTGGGTGACTGTTGACTTCTGATGTTATCAACATCTGTTTACTAGCGCTGATTCTTTTGGTGGTTTACTACATCAGGCAAAAGTGGAAATTTCTCTCTCTCTTTCTCAACTTCCATCTTTTGTCCTCACTCCCTCCCTCTTTCATTCTCTTTGTCTCTCTGTCTCCCATTCTTTCTCTCCCGCTCTCTCTCTATAGCTCTCCCTCTCTGTCACTGTTCTTGTCAATATAGCCCAAGGTGTAGCATACATTTTTTTAATGGAGTCATTCCTGAGCAACCGGAATGAATTAAGCTGTTTGAGTGTTGAGGGTGGAGTGGGATATTTGTGTGGCTGGGCTGTTGCCAGTGCTGCAGGTTTCCCAGCTGGTGACGGCTCTAGAACAGGGAACACTTTGTGACGGAGTGGCTCAATGACACACTCATTCTCCTGAGATGAAGTCATGTTTCATTTGGGCTGCAGCGTCAAACCACTCGCACCTTGTTAACCCAAAGGGAGACTGGGAAAAAATCCAGAATTTGCTTAAGATGGGGTGCATATTTCCATAATAATGTATCAAAATAAAGGTTCCATGTTAAAAATATGGGAACTGATTCAACAAAACAAAATATGGTAATATGTCAAAAGAACCATAACTTTGAAATGCTTTCTATATGTTAGTTTAACCATAAATGCATGTTTATCCTAATCCATCCTTATCATATTTCTCCATTTCTCTCATCTCCCAGGATGAGGCTGTTCAGTACAAACAGCAGCTGTCTGAACAGAGTGACAGACTGAAAGAGGCTCAGGAGAACATCGAGAAGCAGGACGAGCGAATTGAAGAGCTCCAGCGGTTGATGGATGGGATGGGGAAGGAAAGCTCTGGCCTTAGAGAGGAGCTAATGAAAAAGGAGGCAGAGCTAATGCAGTTACATGAGTTGAAGGAAGAGGGGTATGCAGAGAAGGAGAGGTGAGGGATAAGTGGTTTCTTACTATGAAATTATCCAAAACTATTTAGATCATTTGCATTTCCTGACCGCTGTCATTTTTTAATTATAGAGGGTAAATCAGAGTCAGAATTTGGTCTCTGCAGTCTAATGACATGTTTTCAAGTAAAAATAAGTACATGTTCATCATACTGAACATACGTTTTAATTCACAATTACTGTTATTTTAATTAAACATTGAGCATGACACACACGCACAACTTTGTAACATTGTTGTTGTTCCAAAATGTTACACTCTGCAAATAAAGTAACTGAAACTATTTGAAATATTTTATTTGGTTTCTGGGAGTGTAAAAATGTTTACTTTAAAAAACTGAACCAAAACTAAAATAATACATAACTGAAGTGCCTAAAATCTGTGTAGTTAGAAATAGATACTATCTGAATTGAAGTAGGTTTCACTTAAATTTAAATTCAACTTAAATTTCATGTATCACATTTTTTGCGACCTTTACGAAGAGTGGCCAAGATACTGTTCTCTGGCTGATGAATGAATGAGTAAGCTCTCGAAAGTGTTTCAGCTGTTATGAAATCATGTCTGTAAAACACCTTTAAGTAATTTTATTAAGTTCTTTTCAGTCTTTTTTATTCAGCCTCTTAAAAGTTTGAGCTCCACTCAGGGACCAGGAAATGTAGTTTTGACTCATTAGTAATGTAATGCTCTGTCTGTTCTAGGTTGGAGCGGTTGGAGAAGGAAAATGCCATCCTAAGAGAAAAGATTCACCACCTTGATGATATGCTCAAGAGTCAACAGAGGAAATTAAGACAGATGATCGAGCAGGTATACAAACATACACAAACATGCAGTGGAGCTTCACTGAGGCACAGGTACACTCTCTAACACTCGCACTTTCCCTGTGCAGCTGCAGAACTCACGTATGTTGATTCAGGAGCGAGACCGCATCATTAAAGAACTAGAGGAGAAAGTGTCCTTCCTGGAGGCAGAGGTCAGTGAAAACTACACACACACACACATTACAAATACTATCCTTAACTATGTAATTAAAAAAAGTTTTGTCTTTTTAGTTTAATGAATCAGAAATACAGGCTCTGTATAAGAGGCACACTCTCTTGTATTTACTTAATGAATTATCGTCTCTTTACAGAACAGAGAAATGCGTGACCAGATCGACTATTTTGCCGGAGGACAACGGTCCAACTCCTACCTGTCGTCAAACCCCAATGCCCAAATCGTCTACAGGTATTACACTTGCAAAGTGCTGCTTTGTATGTAATAGAAATGCTTTTACTTTGTAACTTTAATATTTGTGATATTAGACCAGCTTTCAAATGCATTTGTAGTAATGGTCACTTTGCTTCTCCACAGCAAACCTCTGAAACCATCCACTCAGAGCAATAAGAGCCTGCCATTCATTAAAGTCATTGAGATAAAATCATGAAGATCGCCACTGCACCTCGAGAAGAGTCCAACCCTCCAGACCTTTCTAGAAACTCATCAACCAGAGCCCATTACCCTCTAATGCCTCGCCTTTGTTAACATTTAGGATTTTGGTTATGGTTTGATTTGAATAGATGTAGTCTAGGTGTGGGTTTCTATATACTGTAACACGTGTAGTATGTTCAGGGGATTTTTAGAGAGGAGAAATACGGGGAACACTTTACGCTTTAAGTAGTGCTCACAAATCTACATAGGCCTTTCATGACAACTAACATAAACATACATTAACATTGAAAAAAGCTTATCTGAAGAAGCGTCAGGCACAAGTAGCATTTATCACTGGTGAAAGTGAAAAAGTGAAAGTGACAACCCTTGTCATTGCGAGGTCACAGCAAGCGTGAACCACAACGAAATTGGACCTCTGCTTTTAACCCATGCACACAAACACCGTGCAGCAGTGGGCAGCTATTGAAAGCGCCCAGGGAGCAGTGACGGGGACGGTACCTTGCTCAAGGGTACCTCAGGGAAACCTACTTGTGAGGGAATCGAACCCACAATCTTCCAATGCGGGGGCAACTCCCTAACCACTAGGCCACCGCTGCCCGTGCTGTTAATGTTAATAAACGTTCATGTCAGCTGCCATGAAAGTCTAACTTTGTAAGCCTTATGAATGCCTAATTAAATGAAGCCATGCAGCTAAACTGAAATGAAGAATAGGGAAGAGAAACAAAGGGGATAGTGTTAGTGTTTCTTCGAGGCTGGCCCTCTGAAAATGACAAAGTCCAGCTCCTCTGTGGCTAAACAGAGTGAGAGGCTGTGACGCCTAATCTCGTACACTCACTCTTAACCTGGTTCAGGGTTTCCTCACGCTGAAATCTTTTACTCTGAACTAAAGATTACAGTTAAGAAGCAAAAGTGTGGGTGTTTAACAGTCGTCTTGTTTTGATGAAGGAACCTGTACCTGGTAACTCTACAGCCATAAACCAGCGCATAAAGCCAGCTGAGATGTGGCCTAGTTCTGAGCACAAAGTACGTGGGCAAGGCACTTAAAATATCCTGCTAAGCTCACAGACAAGACCGAGCCATTAGGCCATTCAGAAAGGAGGAAAATAGAACACAAAAGGCAGGATAGGAAGTGAAACAAGAACGGTAAGCCATGGGCTGCCTGTTGTTTGATAACAGCCACCATGGTGACAAAGCAGCACTAAAACTGCTGTGTTTGCTTTGCTCAGTTGAGTTTCATGCTGTGGGTTTGAGTGGGCTGGTTCGGTGGGAGTAGATTAAACCTAATCTCCGCCTGGATTACACCCCCAGTTAGGGCTGTCAGTTTAAAGCCCATAACTAATGGGTTTCGTCTGTGTTGAAGGTTTGTAGTCTTTGGTAACCGACAATGGCATCTGGTCAAAGACAATTATATGAGGTTTAAATGAATTACGTTCATTTTTAATAAAAAAATAACACTCAGATAAAGATATACATCAAAACGAATTAATCCAAAAACTGAACTGAGTTTAAATGCAGCTTCCTTTAGTCTTTAGCATCTGTTATAGTAGCCTTAACTAACAACTGAAAGTGCTGAGTGCTAATATTAACAACTGAAAATAATGGTACATCACTTCTAGATACAAGCAGATTATATGCCCTTTCTTAATGATTAATAATTAAGAAAGTTATGATAAAGAGCAAATTAAACATCACTGATCCGAAGCCGTCAGAAGAATAGAGATCAATAATATTGTGTACAGTCCGCTCTGTCTGTAAATCATTTCACTTCCCTAAATGTTTCATGCTAATAACTTTTGTACATACTATATATTTATGGATTTGTATAACATTTCTACTCTCTCTTTTTGCCAGATTTTGATTCTGCCAGGTAGAGGAAAAAAAAAATTGCTGTTTGTGGAAGAGTATGTAGAAATTTTGGCCTAATGCCTCCAAATAATGACCTAATATTTACATCTCTTCTTGAATTTTGCACTTACTTTGTTTGAAATACCCAAAACAGTTGCTGAATTTCTTCTGTTTTTAATCTTAAGTCCATTCTTTGAGAAAGTAAATTTTAAACACTAAATCAAAATATGGAGAAAATGTCATTATTTATGTACAAAGTAAAAATTTTGTCATGCATCTCCCACTACTTAGCGGCAGTGATTTTTCTATCCGATTTTATCTAAACGTGACCGTCCAAAAACGGCCTAAATTTGACTTTGCACTTAAATGTCTGTTTTCTTTATTTAATATGAAAACTATTTTTGTAGTGAAACGTTTGAGCAGTTTTAGAACTGCTATGTATATTTATGTCAAATGTTTTATTGTTTTAAATAAAGTGGTCTTTAAAACATGTTCTAGGTTTGTCTTGTGTGTTTTGTTGTCCAGGTGCAGTTGTTTGTGTATTTATAATGTTCATGATAGGAATATTGTGTAGAAGTTTCACACACTTAAATTCAGTCATTTAAAAAACTTTAAAATCACCAAAACCTTCAAACAACTGCTCAAATGCAGCCAGGTTTCATTAAGGGTGGTGCAGGAATACGTTCCTCTAATGAACACGGGGCAGTGATGGCCTAGTGTTTAGGGACTAAAACCCAAGTTCAGACGGTCGTGGGATCAAATCCCAGATTATGAGGTACCCATCACTGCTCCCCGGCCACTTTCAATCGCTGCCCCCTGCTGCAGGCTTTAAAACTAGAGTGTTAACTTCTTGGAACAGACAGATCGGTCCAGATCGGTGATGATACTGCTAAGTGAGCTCTTCCATTGGTCAAGACTTCAAGAGCTGGACTGAGGGCTTTTCCATGTTAGCTTAACAAGCGAACAAATCCAGGAAGATGCATCAACCCATCCTGTTCAAATCTTTAACGATCGGGATCAGTATCATGAGGGGATTTTTCAAGCCTTCTGCAAGACAGACGATATGAGCAGCTGTCTGCCTTGCTTTTGATGATATCAGATGATAAACAGCAGCAGCTCTGTGTCAGGACTCTGAAGGAGTCACTGTAGAAATGTTACATGTTTCAGCAAGTTCAGTTGAAATCTTATTAAGAACATTCTGCATGAAATTTAATTTCACATCCAAATACAATTACAAAATAAATTCATTCAATTCATTCAGAACTGTGAGCGAAACCAGCGACACAGCAGGAACTGAGCTGGAACAGCAACGGCAGACTAGACTGACTCAGCTCACATTACCCCCAGACAACAAAAAAACAAGACGTGCGAGGGCGTTCCTTATCTTTGGAGATGAAGTCTCTCTTAATGAAATCTGTCGGTCCAACCCAAAATACAAGAGCCTTAGAAAACCATCCGAAACACCACGTCACACCTTACACGCAAAACTTCCAGCTTAGTGTGCGCCCATCAATTCTGAGTTAGCCACAGAGTTTATCAGCTATTGTTTTTCGTTTAATGACAGTGTGTAACATGCGCACAGAAAACATGGAGCCAATAATTACGGTCACCAGAGAATTTTGTGCCGACGAAGGCTTTGCTCCCCCAAGATTGACCTCAACAACACATTAACCCAAACACAAGCTCTTGAATACTTAGTACACTCACTCACTCATCTGCGTAGTCGCTTGTTCTAATTAGGGGCGCGGGGGAGGCTGCTGCAGCCTATCCCAGCTCTCACAAGGCGAAAGGCAAGGAAACACCCTGGACAGGTCGCCAGTCCATCACAGGGTCGACACCCAGACAAACACACTCTCCCACACACACACATGGCCAATTTAGCATCTCAGATTCACCGGATGTCATGCTGGAGCTTCCGGAGGAAACACACTTAGACACTGGGAGAAAATGCAAACCCCACATTGAAAGGACCCGGACTCTGGGAATCGACCCCTAGACCTTCTCGCTCTGAGGCGGCAGTGCTGCAGAAACACTGCACGCATGAGCTCAACTGTATGTTAATATTCCCGTTACAAGTTCCACATAAAACATGGAATGTCTACGTTACTGAGCAATGCCTTTACTTTAGCACTCAACACAGAATACCACAAGTGCACAGAGGTGTGCAAAACTTTATATATATAAAAAAAAAAAAAATCTAACTTTAGAGACCAAACATGAAGATAGACTGAAAATTGGGTAGAAAAAAAGACTTAGGCCCAGCTACCATGGATAACACGATGTAACATTTGTTTTGGGGGTCAAAGAGATTTATGATGAAGTCAGTCACACTTGCACAAACCATAAAAAGAAGTGATATCTGAAAAATCAACATATCTGTATTAAATACACCAAAAAACAAACAAACAAAAAAAAAACACTTCAAACATCTCACATTTGTCCACTCATCCAGAACCCTCCATTAGGCTTCTCTCTTGAAGATGGGGCAGACTTACAAAAATATAGTATAATTAGGAATGACAGCACTGAGGAGAGTTGCTAAGCTTTAAACTAGATTTTAGACCACTTTGTGTGCAAAAACTAGTTCGGTTTCTTTTATCAAGCATTCCAGTTCTGTCAGACCAGTCTGTGAGTCTTTTTAGATCTTCTCCCAGTTCTTTTAATCAACTCTGCCAAAGGAGTGGTGAGAAATATTGGCAGTGATTTTCCATAATATGCAACACTGAAAGATAAATAGCTTTTTTAAACAGGAAAAAAAAAAAAAATCCAGTAGTACAATAAACCTCCCAAAGTACAGCTTTCAGATGTTCACAGTAATGAGTCTCACATTCTCTGCCCATTTTGAAGCTTCATGCAGTTAATAGTTACTGCAAAAGTCACAAAGCTTCTGTGGTCTCGGGTGACTTGGTTTTTCTTTTGTTTTTAAACCTCCGCTGCACTGCTGTAAGCTGCAGTAAAGGGACGTTTGGCCCGTTTGGCCTCCACTTTGCTCAGTCAAGTCACAGACTTTCACAGCGTGCTCTCCAGGGTGTTGTAATTGTCCTTGAAGTTCTTGAGCTCCAGAAAATGCTTGGGCCTCTTGCTGCGCTGCCCTGAAGAGGGCAGGTATGTGACCTGGATGGTGGAGGCTGAGGACGGCTCAAGCGAGCTGGTCAGATCCTTTGCTGCTGACTGGTGCTGCTGGTTCAGGCTGCTGGAACTGGAGTGGACCTTTACACTGAAAGGGAAAGTAGAGTGAGCGAGAGAGAATGTTTGAATTGCACCCCCTGCTGGTCAAAACTGAAACTTCATCGGATTAACCCCTTTTGGCAGGCCTCCTAGTGGCCACTGTTCCAGGATAAATGTCTTTAGGGTTTTCATTAATATTACAGTTTACACACCGATCTGGTCCCAGATAAGCGGTTTTGAATGAATGAAACAAACAAAGAATGCTTTCAGAAATATAAATAATGATTGTTTATTTTTTTTATCAATTTACAAAATCCAAAGTGAGCAAACAAAAGAAAGATCTAAATCAAATCAATATTTGGTGTTTTGCCTTCAAACCAGTATCAGTTCTTCTAGGTACACTTGCACAAAGTCAGGGTTTTTGTAGGATTATAGTCGGTGTATGATCAACCAGTTTTACCAAACAGGTGCTGATGATCATCAGTGTCACACGGAGGTTGAAACACAGTCATGTTTGGAACAAACGACCAGCCGAGTTCCTTCAAAAACTGTGTGCAAGTGTACCTAGAAGAACTGATGCTTTTTTGAAGGCAAAGGGTGGTCACACCAAATATTGATTTGATTTAGATTCTCTTTTGTTCATTCACTGCATTTTGTTGATTGATGAAAATAAATGATTAACACTTCCATTTCTGGAAAGCATTCTTGTTTACAGCTTTTTCAGTTCTATATATATATATATATATATATATATATATATATATATATATATATATATATATATATATATATATATATATATATATATATATATATAAATAAATAAATAAATAAAACATTTTTTTTTTTTTTACTAAAGCCAACATATCAGTTAGAGATCAGCTGTAAGCGTGTGTGTGTGTGTGTGTGTGTGTGTATGAGAGGAATGAGAGGGTAGAGAAAGCAAGGGCACTTACAGAGCAGCTAATTCAGTCAGGTCTTCTTTGTATTTAAGAAACTCAGCTTCCCCAAAAGCCTGAGAAATGAATGAAGTAATGAAATGAAGAGTAATCAACAGCTTATGACTTTCATTTCCCCATACCATCTATATCCATTCACCCAGACCCAGACTGGCTGATGGATTTCATTATCCATTGTTTGCCTGGAGATCCAAAACAAACAAAAAAAAAAAAATCAAAACTAAAACTCAGGGAAAAACCGGGCCCAGACAGATCGTTAAATTCTGGTTCGTAGAGGGTGGTGTGGGGGGGTCGCCAGTGTCACAGCGTGCTCTTGTGTTTGTAAAACCCCTGGATCTGTCCTTTTTCGTCAGGCTGTAATAGCGAGTTTGCCGGAGTCATAAAAAGCAAGTCCATCAAACTCTCCATGAGGGCCTCCTGAATTCCATACCAGCTACTCCACCGAGTCAGCGAAACTACTATCATCATATTTTCTCCTGACGTGAACTTCAGATCAGCTACATCAGGCTGGCTCTTCTGCAGGAGCTGCAGCCACAAAGATTAAAGCTTCCCCCACTCAAACCGAGCTCCCACCATTAGCTCATGAACCTCCAATCACAGTCACCAGTGGACTCTTACTGTAACTCATCACTATACAGGGTTTTTCTCTTTCTTTCTTTCTTTTTTATTTCTGGCGTCAACCAAAGGAGGATGGGTTCCCCTTTTGGGTCTTGGTTCCCCCCAGTTTCTTCCTCCTGTTTTGGGGAGTTTTACCTGTCTTGCCCGTCACCCTCGGCTTACCCAGTTGGGGCTCAGACCCGGATTCTGTAAAGCTGCTTGTGACAACAGTTGTAAAAAGCGCTTTATAAATAAAGTTGACTTGACTCTACCATTCACATGTATTAGAAATCACATTTCCGCTGTCGCCTTTAAGTTACAAACTGCTGTTCTTTGCTGTGCACAGATCCTATTTCACTGTTTTCTGTCCTTTGCGCTAAATATTGTATGTCATGGGTATCAATATGGCCCTGAAGACACAACATTTCATCTCCCTGAGAACTCTGTATGCAGCCAAGACGACAATAAAAAGGGCTGAAGAAAGTGGGTAAGAGTGTTTTACATGTAGTCCTGCTGCAGAGGCCTATTAACACATCAGTGTCACAGATTAGCATGTCCTTGATAACACAAAGATGCAGCAACGACTGAGTCAGAATGTTTGTTTCTAGAAAAAAAACAAAAAACAAAAACAAACACTTACCCCAGTCCCATGGCGGGCGTTGTCGTAGCCCTCCAGCAGCCGATCGATGAGACTGCTGTGGCTGTTCTTGAATAGTGAATGTGAATTCCTCAGTTCCAGCAGGAACTTCCTGTAGCGGCGGCCAGTCAAAGCGCTGGGATTACAGCCCAACTCATGAGACACGTCTGTGACAGAGAGATACAACACAGTGCTGAACAACAAGAAGAAAGGAGCATTACTGTACATAATCAGCATTCACTGATTCTAGTGTTGGTTAGAGCAAGGTTAGTCCAGCGTTAAGTTGGACAACATCTGGCCAATCAACTACATCTGGGCTAAGTGAACACGAGTGAAACAATGTGTCATTTAAATATTTTGCGAAACATGTTGAAGTTTTCTTACCACTGCCTCTAATGGCATCCAGAGCTTGCATTCTGTACAGGTAATTAAAACACCCTGTGAACAAACAATATCAGGGTTTAAAATCTCTTTAAAATAAACAAAAAACAACAAACAAATGTTAGGCAGTAAAAATAACTCCTGGGAAAAACTCTTCCATGTAAATGGTGCTAAAAACTCTAAGTCTAAGTCCATGACAGGCTCCCATAAATCAGAAACTGCAAGCTAATCTTGCAACAGTACAGGAAGACCCATGTGGATGGTGGTAAATGCCCGCGACTACTCTGGAGGGAAGAAAAAAAAAAAAAAATTGGTCAAAAACTAAAAAAGGTCTCTCACCATTCTGGCCGCGATGCTTCAGCCTGTCGTCGTCCTCAGAGAGCAAGCGTGGTTCATACCGGATATCATTCACTTTAGACAGACGAGAATCAATCTCTTCTCTAAGACCCTGTGAATGGTTGACACCACAGCTAGTATTCAATAAGGCAGAGAAATCTAAATGCAAAAATAATTGTTTAATTTGACCAAACATTTGGCAAATTTTCAGTTTAAGCATGAAATATAAAGATATAAAGGCTTTATTGTTCGCAGTTACACTGTGGTATAAAACTTAAAAAAAAATACTCCAAATCAGACAAAACAAAAAAAATTAAAAATAAAATGGTGATTTCTACTGGCGATTCAAACCTTTGGCAAGTTCTCCATTATTACAGTCAAATTACCTTTGGGGCATTATGACCCAGTGGGACATGGGGCCCTCGGCGGGATTTCATAGCAAAGCGCATGATCTGCCTCTTCACGAAGATGAACAGCAGCACAAACACCTAAACACAGAAATGATGAACAAGAACCGCATTAAACCTTTTTCCTTCATTATAATAACAATGCTGACCGTTGCACTTTCACACACGATTATAAGATTCTCATAAGAAAGGACTCGTAAAAAAGTCCTTTAAGAAATCACTTCATTACCCTGACCAGGAGAGATCGGAGGATTTTTAAAGCAGAAGGCCAATCGCACAACCCATCAACTAATTTTGTGCTTAACAGGTCAATGGTGGCCTAGCGGTTAGGGACCACCGCTTGTGGGAAATGGGAAGGTCGTGGTACCCTGAGGTGCTCTTTAACAACGTCTCCAACACTGCTCCAGCTGCTGGATGTAGTTGTATTGCGGGAGTGTAGAGTAAAATGACAAAAATGTTCTGTCGGTGTTCGCTACATGCTTAGTTGTGAGGTTTTCACACTAAAACACTTCCACAGTAAAGGGCCCGAGTGGAGGAGAACTAAAAACCTTTCCTATTGGACAAGCCCCTTCCTGCTTTATTATTTTTAGTTCTCATGCTTGGTGCGAAGCATCCCCGTGCCAAGGTCATATCAATAGTGCACCAATTTTGCAAAAGTGTGATGTCTTTAAAAAGGGCCCATACGATGAGACATCCAACATTTATCCGATATCATGTGATCGGGCAGCGGATAGGCCGTTAGCCGCATGATCGGAGGATCGGGGGTTCGAACCCCTTCCCAATAGGTTGCCCTGAGGTACCCTTGAGTAAGGTCCCGTCCCTGTCACTGCTCCCTGGGCAAATTCAATAGCTGCTCCAGTTTCGTTGTGGTTCACGGTCTGCTGTGCTGTGACCTCACAATGACAAGGGTTGTCACTTTCACTTTCACATCAACAACTCCTCACGTTTCTGTGGACCTGCAGAAACTGAAACCGTGTTAAAGGCCTGTACTGTACATTCCCCAGTCCTGACACGTGGCTTTTACATTGTTTTGTGACGTCACAAAAACCTTCAATATCTTTGAACATGACCTGTCATGTGTCATGTGCAAAGGTTCAGCCCCATCTCCTTACACCGAAGTTCTGAAAGTGAAGTGAAAGTGACTACCCTTGTCATTGTGAAACGCAGCACAGCACAACACAACGAAACTCAACCTCTGTGTTTCACCCATACACACACACACGTGCAGCAGGGGGCAGCTATAGAAAGCACCCAGGGAGCAGTGACGGGGACGGTACCTTGCTCAAGGGTACCTCAGGGCAACCTACTGGTGAGGGAATCGAACCCACAATCTTCCGATGTGGGGAACAACTCCCTCACCACTAGACCACGCTGCCCAAAGGGTCTGAAGATGGTCTCAAGCCGGACTGAAGCACAAAAACGCAGCCAAACTCTAAAAGTGTCTTCTACACATCAGTTTAAGGGAAGTTGAACACGGATTACTGAAGGATTAATGACGTGTGATTTGGTGCACAAACTCCACAGTTACTCTAAAGAGGAAAAGTGTAAGGAAGAAACGAGTAAAATGCATCAGATGAGACCTTTAATATATTAAAGTAACAGTTTCAGGACTTTGTCACCCACAACAAAAGCCCTAAACGGTCTCGTGTTTCCAGAAACCAGCACAATGCCCCTAGGTTAGAAGGGAGGAAGTGCTCCTGGGGAGGGTTCTATCTTGATCGTCCGTTCCACCTTAAACGGCGCATTATCTACGTTGGTCATTTAAGGTGGAACGGGAAGTTTGAGTAAGGGGCTGGCGGGCACGAAGGCAGCTTCGATCTTGTCAGAGGCTAGATAAGCCGGAGACGCCAGGCTGTGTAATATTAACATTAGTGGGTTGTTTATCGCTTTGTTTACATTTTTCCTGGTTGTTTACTGTTAGTTGAGCTCCTCTCTTACCAGACTGCCGTAGGCCATGACCAGCACTACATTCACCCCGGAGAGAGTTCCCATCCCTGCCATCAGTCAACGATCTTCATATGGCAGTGAAACTAATCCTGTTTTAACGGACAGAAGTCAAACAGGCGGCAGACCCCGCTCCTAAACACAAACACTCCCTCAACAAGCCCCGCCCACAGCGGGTCATGTGACCACTTACTTCTTCTTCTTCTGCTGCCGTTTGATAATGTGGTGCTTTATCGCCAACACCTGGACTAAGATACACACACACACACACACACACACATGGACTAAGATACACACACACACGGACTAAGATACACACACACACACACACACACATGGACTAAGATACACACACACACAAACACACACACACACACACACACACACCTGGACTAAGATACACACACACACACCTGGACTAAGATACACACACACACACAAACACACCTGGACTAAGATACACACACACACAAACACACACACACACACACACACACACACACACACCTGGACTAAGATACACACACACACACACACACACACAAGCAAGCACAAGTAAGCACAAGTGAGTATTTTAAGGATTAATGTTAATGTGGAACAAATGCAGTGCTATCAGTCAATCCAAAATGTTAATAATCCTGAAACCTGAACGTTTAGAAGGGAAATGTGAGGGTGAACACTGTCAGGGGACACGTGTGTAATTATTAGGAAACATTAGTGTGCAGAGCCATTTCACAACTAAATTATAAAACGTAATAAACAAACAGCTCAAAATTTAAAAATAAACATTTCTGACATTTAAAATAATAATAATAATAATCAGTGACCAATAGAGCCACCCTTCTTTTCAGTATCAGTCATAAGCCTCCCATTCATGGTCAGTTTCTTGATCTGTTGAGGATCATGTTTTTGTGCAGCAGCAACCAGCCAGGTGAGGAAGGGAGCCGTGTCATTATTCTTTCACCTTTAAGGCCTTTTTCTGGCCACGCAGCCGAGTGTTTCCAAGCATGAGATGGAACATTGTCCTGCATAAAAATCATGGTTCTCTTGAAAGATCTCTTTCCTGAACCACTGCTCCAAGAAAGTGTCTTCTAAAAACTGGCAGAAGGTTTGGGAGTTGATTTTGAGCTTCTTAGGTGAACATGAGCTAACTACTATGGTTACTGCTGCCTGTGTGTGTGTGTGTGTGTGTGTGTGTTATAACTGCTTGTTGAACGATTTTAAAGTGTAGAGGTTCTTTATAAAAACAATTAAACCAATAAATAATTTGATAGAGACTTTACTAAAGAGTAGTTTGAATGAAAAGTTCAAAACAATGCTGTTCACAGAGCATGCAGTAGAGTTTCTGAGATGGGTGCATTGTATACATTGGCACCTTGGTACGTTTTTCAGGTTTTGTAATCCGAATAAGAAGTTTCAATCTAAAACATAAGTTAGTATTTAGTGCTCAGGGGTGCTGCACCATGTGTTGATGTGAGAGCATCGACTTTATTTAGAAGCATCAAAGCACACAAACAAAATACAACACAAATACAGCCATATCATTTAACATCAGAGAACCTATTTGTATATCCTGAGTTTTTTATATGTATTGTTGTTGATAAAATAGTGTCAATCTAAAAAAAAAAAACATTAAAAAACATCTTTTTACAGCATTTTTCTTTAAAATGTCCTGCTTGCACCTTAAGTGCTTGAAAAAGTACATTTTAGGCCAAAATCTCAAACCCATCATAAAAGAATGTTGCAGGGACCAGGCAGTATAATATATTTAATAACTTCTTGTGAGAGAGCTTTTAGAGGCATTGATTCAGAAATATGGTTCCATTCAGCACCATGTGAATTATTCTGACTTGGTGAATTTCTTATAAGACAAACATTTCAAATAAAACCACTCAGAATCAGGTTGTTTTAGCACTTTCGTTTTTCAGCAAAACCTCAAATCAACTTCCGTTGCACCAGATGGCAGAAGCACAGTAGAAGAAGAGTGACATGACAAAACGGTCACTGTTTTGAGGCAACACTGCAGGCCTGCTTGCAGCAACGACTTTAACAAGGGGAGCAACATGTACGTGTATGTACGGCATCATCATTGTGTTCATTGTGTATGTGTATCAGATTTGCATGTTGTTAAATCTAGCATCTCTCTTTCTCTCTCTCTCTCTCTCTCTCTCTCTCTCTCTCTCTCTCTCTCTCTCTCTCTCTCCCTCTCTGTCTGTACAGCTGTCTGCTGCCATAACTTTGTGGTAGAGCTATTCTGCATTTCCAGGAAGCTGACATATAAGGTTTTGTCCTCGGTTCAACTCTTTTGCAGTAGAAATCCACTCAGGTAATCAGTCTTGTTTATTTGTGATATTATATGTTATTTAATATTTTAGCAGAATTAGTTTTGATTATTAATCAGTGATTAATCAGTAAGATGGTGCTTGAATGTTTGGTGACCTTTTCAAATTGTCTTAATTTTTTTTTTACAATATTACATTTTTACATATCATTTTACAATATTTTTAAAAATAAATGTAGACAGAAATAGTCTTCTAAGTAGTTGCTGATATGCAGTTGTGACTTCACTTAAATGTTTCTTGTAACTGTTGATCCCTCCACATCGAGTTGCCAGAATCTTGGCTCATTCCTCCTCACAGAACTGCTTCATCTCATTTATGATGGAAGACTTTCCTGCAGAAACACTTCATGCTAAATGTGCTGCCATATTTTTGGATTATGGTGTGGACTTTGATTTAGTAATTGCAGAGCAAGTCTTCTCTAACCATTTTTTGGAAGACTGGCCGATGTATAGGGATGTCGTTTAACACAAGAAAGCTTTTCTTTTGAGCTGCAGTTTATGGAAGTATGTTCTGACACAGTGTCTGCTGATAAACTTTAGAAATCTCAGTTGCATGAAATAATGGCAAGCTGTCGTTGCAGCAAAACATGATTGGTCATGTCTTGGTTTCACAGCTGGATTAAGGTTCTTATGCTGAGTGTTTGGTTTTTGGCAAGCATAACATTTCTCATCCGTTGAAGCTATGATGATTTCTTTTTGCCACATTATGGGTTCTTTTGACTCATCCATGTGGTCTTGAAAATTTTAAGAGGCAATAATGCCTTTATTGGGTTTATTTCCTTGGAAAGACAGACACTGGAGCTGGAGGTGGCTGAGGTAAAGAAACAGATTTGCATTGTGTGTGACAGGTATGATTTTAATAGAGGGACAGCTCAGGTTGGATGGTTTTGAGACAATGTCAGAGAAGCATGATTGGGCTGGTTTGGTTATGTGCAGAGGAGCGATGATAAGAACATTGAGAGAAAGTTCTTGAGGATAGAGATGCCAAGCAAGAGCAAAGGAGGGCCAAAGAAAAGGGTTTTGGATCCAATGAGAGAGGACAAGAAAGCGGTTGGTTTGAAAGAGGAAGATGCAGAGAATAGGAAGAAATGCAAACACATGATCTACTGTGGAGACCTCTAAAAGAAGCTTTTAAAAGAAGAAGAACAAGAAGTACAAAAGTAGAAGTAGAAAAACAAGAAGAAGAGGAAGTGACCTTCTTCCTGCTATTTTCCTCTACACAATATTTATAGTGTTTTATAGTGTTTTCCAAACAATGCACCCATGAACATTTTGATGAAGTCCAAACTTCTAAAGAATTGTTCTGTATTGTCATCTGGTCTGATGAGCATCAGTGGCTGTATTACTGAGATTTGAAGAACTCTATTTTGACCAAGTGGTGGTTTGCATTGATAAATATATGTGGTGAAAACCAAACTTTGAATGTGAAGATGGGTTTGTTGGTTTGATAGATTGGGTTATGATAGGGTTGATGGTGATGAAAGGGGCATCCACATTCACTTAAATGTCATGTCATTGAACCTCCTTGCCCTGATTACCCCCTATTCCAAACGGATCGTTTTTAAAGGTTTACATACTCATACACAAGAAAAACGTTTCATTAATTAGGTGCAATTTTACATTGCTTTCCACTTTTTTCTTCTACAGCATAGCTGTATTATCAAGGTTTTTGATTAGCTGGTTGATTAGCTACAGTAACACAGTTTAGCTAGAATTTTAAGCTAAAAACCTGCTATTTAGCCACTCAAAATGTGAGACTATTTTTAATTTAGTTTAATTTAGTTAAAAAGTTGTGCAGCTTGGCATAGTTCTGTAGCTGAAGATTAACTCTAGTAGTTTCCTAGCCTATAAATGACTCTTAATAATAATAATAATAATAATAATAATAATATTATTATTATTATTATTACTAAGTAGTTTAAAGTTTTGCTGTCTAGCTAGCACTTAGCTAACTGTGGTAGCATTCTAATTAATTAGCTCTAGTAGTTGTTTTGAGGACAATTTGAAAATCTGTGTGTGACAATCTGATTTTTAATATAAATATTGTTTTACTATCCTATGTTTAAAATGACATATTGCATTTTATACATTCTAAGTTATATGTTAAGAGCAAGTGATATGTGACAAATGGGATAGTTACTGAAGAAATCTGTCAAGACTGGAATGATTGTAAAAACAAAGAGAATACTGTAGTAAATGAACTGGCCCTTTTCCAAAGACAAGTCCTATAAAAGTTTCAGGTCCAGTCAAGTCGAGTAGGTTTTATTGTCACTTCAGTATAGGACAGTGAAAAGATACAATCCCCAGGACTGGGATGCAGCACAGAAGACAACATTATATTATATACCTTTTTAAATACAATATCATATGAAATGGATAGCCACTATAATTTTCTTGATGAATTCATAAAGTTTTAGTCAATAAAATATTGGAAAAAAGAACACTGAGCTCAAAATTTCTTTGGAAAATATGAGAGGCATTCTGGCTGATTGCCCTTGGGGATGTGATGCAAACATTTTTTCATCACCTGTCACCAAGAAGTATGGAAGTTTCATTGGTGAGACCCATTGGTGAATAGGTTTTGAGGAATGTTTCTTGCTTTTGAGTCACATCATTCCCCTTTATGCAATCTAGGGTGGGAAGTATCTGTATTCAAGAAACTTCCATTTCTATTACAACTGTATCGCCGCTGGAGGCAAAGAGGGTGAGTGTAATGTATACACATTATTACATGTAACTTGTTATTTACGTTTAAATAAAATCTAATTATTCCCTACTTTTAAATAAAACATGAGAGAGGAGGAGAGACAGAAGACAGATAGACAGATTGAAAGACAGAGAGGAACAGAGAGTGAGAAACAGATAGATAGATAGATAGAGAGAGAGAGAGGGAAGGAGAGGGAAGGAGAGAGAAGGAAGTAAAAGGGGAGGTGTAACAATGAGAGTGGGTGGGTGAGGGTGATGGTGAGGAACCAGTCAGACAAGTTCACATTACAGACGCATAAAGGTTCAATCGAGGAGGAATGAGATTGCAAGAGAATGACCGAGAGTGTGCGCAACTGAGAACCTCCCATAAAAACCTACCGTCTTATAAAGTATGTTAGTTTTCTTAGTTCTTGGGTTAATAAACTACAGTTCCTTGGTTAATATTAATCATGGTAACCATTATTCAGTGTCTGAGTTTGTGTTTTTTGTAATACATCTGTTCTTGGTTGCTCAGGGAATCTCAGCCTCTAAGCCTTCGCTTTCTGCTTCTCTACTGATTGTCACGGAACGACCTCTTTTCTAAACAGTGCTCCATTTATTCCACTCACTTTATTTTCCAATCAGTCAGATTTCATTCGTCTTTACCTGCCTGGGTGTTGCCTTCTCAACACGCCTCTTTCTTCTGTACACTTGCCCCCTCCCTTACCTGCACCTGCTGCCTCTGTTTGATTTGGCAATACAAAACTTCTGACCTATATGGGTCGGACCGAGCGAGGGGTGATACTTTTGCAACCTGAAAGGATAACATTAGCAGACTTCTGTACGCTGTAGAGATTGTCAGGTGAGCTCATTATCCATTGATTTATTGTCCTCAGGCAGGGATGGATTGATTTCCGTATGTTTTTAATGTAAATTGAAGTCCTACTGGCTGATCTTATCTTATCTCATCCAGAGGTTTAAGTTTATCTACATGAGCTGATTTGAATGTTAGTAGGTTTTGCACTGCAGGTGATCTTTAAAAATCAAACTCATATATCCTATTAGTAATGTTATAATATTACAGATAGTTGGAAGAATACTTAAATGGTAAAGCTTTTTTCTAGATGTTTACTTGTTTTAAGGCAAATTCTGTCTATTTTTTGCCAATAATTAAATCGTAGAGATGTTTTCAAAGCCATGCCAAGTGGTTTAATGTTCTGACTTATGTCATAGTAGTGATTTATGGAGCAAGGAGACTCAATGGCTTTTACATGAAATTATTATAAAAGTGATGTCTGAGACATTGTTTTACAATAGTTTTGGGAAGAGTTTGGCCTAAAACATATTTTTATACATTTATTATGCTGGAAGGGTATATGCAAGGAGCTATAAGGCATAGAAATTGTATTTTTTCCAGAGACTATTTAAATTATCATCAACAATATGTAATGTAAGTTCATTGGTGGCATTAGATAGTAAATACAATGGAAATATTTGTGCAATCCTGGGTTCCACTTACCACCACTGTAAAGAAATCAGAATACTTCAGTTTACACATTTACATGAAACCTTAGGACTTAATTTACACTTTACAGACTTATACTGCTTATATTCACACACACACACAAATTAAATAGTCACATTTTTTTGTTTTCTCAAAATGGAGAAAGCAAATCTTGGCCAGATGCAAATGGATTGCAGTTGCCAAGATCATCTTCATTTTTGCCATACAATTTTGATATCATTTTTGCTTTGTGTGGCTATTTGATTTGTTTTGTTGATTTACGTGTGCATGTACAGTAAATGTAGGCAGTATGTATTTTTACCATGCCTACAGTATGTGGTGTCGGTCTGGATTGTGGCCTGGTGTGTTTGACCAGTTACATTGCCCGTTGATCAGGTTTGACAAAGAGCTCAAAGAATGTTAGCAGTGTAAACAAAAGATGATAAAAACTACAAGGGAAGATTAACGAATGAATAAATGAGTGTTTGCTTCAAAAGCTGTTGAGAAAACGTATCTTTTATTGTTGTAAATACCTGCATGAGCAACAACAACAAAAAACCAGTGTTCTCACACAGCCACAGGATATTTCTAAGGTTCATGATATTAGATGATGTTTATGTTTCCTTACTAAAATACTCAGCTTTCATGAACCTAAATACATCATATAACTATTGTGAATCCCTGCATTACTAAATTTAGCTCAGCCACTGGGAATCCAAATGCAGGCAAATTTAATATTACATTTATAGCATTTTAGCGATGCGCTTATCTAGAACAACTTACATGTCCTAATTACAGAGACAGTCCCCCTGGAGCAAATCAGGGTGAAGGGTCTTGCTCAGGAACCCAATGGGGTAGTGCCAGAGGTGGGATTTGAACCTGGGGCCTCTGGGTCCATAAGTCTGTAGGCAAGTACCCTACCACTAGACCACCAGCACTATTACTCAGCTGTTGATCAAAAACAGTCATTATTCAGCAAATTAACACCAGAGACAATCTTGTTGCTCTTTCAGCCAGAGTGTAAAAGCCCAGGTAGCTGCCTTGCTTAGTTTAGCTATTGGTTTGTTCTACTCCTGCTCTGTTGAGTCATTCTGTAATATGAGTAACCCATTTTCTACACTGTGATGATGATCTGAAGGCAGTCACTGCAGGTTTATGGCTGCAATAGCATATTATACTTCCAAGCAGTGACGTTAACTATCTTTCATCCATCTGTATTCACATCTAACAAAAACAACAACAAATAAAAACAACACATTTCTTGAAATTTGAAGTAGTGATTACCAGTTTGAAGTAATGATAACTTTTTAAAAGTAATTAAGATCATCTGGCCTTTTAAATTCTGAGCTTGGTGATTTCTGCAGCAATGCTGTAGGTTGCAAGTAAACATGCTTTCAGATATAGTAACTTTTTCATTTTCACTAAAGGATCTTTTTTAGGTCACAAAAAATGTATCCTTCTGACTTTCTGTGCATGTTTGCCATTCTTTTTAATGCCCCTGACTTTCAAGGTGAATGTAATCTAATTGCCATTTGCCTTATAATCTCCCATACAATAATTTAGGGAATCTGTCTTCATCAGTATTTATGGCCTGGATAAAACTATAACAACATTACTGGGCATTACTGCAGTTTTTTACATTACTGTAAAAGAAGAGAAAAAAATAACTATGTTTAACTTTTTTGTAGGATTGTGGAGATCAGGACTGTCTGACAGAGTCTGCGGCAAAGTAGAAGGCAGAGAGTCAAGACACCAACCACTGGAATCCATAGACCACAGCACAGCATTCAGTGGAAGAAAAAGACAGCAAAGGAACGTAGCTGGACTGGAGTAAGCCAATATTCTAAGTCCAAAAGAAAACACAGTGTCCCAACAAATGAACTGCCATGTGTGAGTGTAAGCAGATATAAACATTTGTGAGTGCTAAGGCCACAAGGGGAGTTGCCTTTTTCTGCTGAGCGCTCTGTGTTTTTGTTTATGGTTTTGCTGGGCATCTTTTGCTTAGATCTGCACGTTACAGGACTGTTCAAAAATCCCACAACACCTGCAAACTTTCAAGCAGTTCTCTTTTTCTTTTATGGATTTCTTCGAAGAATTGCCACGTCGACACTGGACAGAGGCCCTTGATTACAAGGTATGGTGTGAATTACATACTTGACTACCTACTTACATTTGGAATGGATACTCAAAGCCATGTGTGTTGCAAAAAAGTGGAACATAAGAATTTCTTGAAACAAAGATTATTTGGAGAATTAAAGGATTATTTTACTTGTCTGCTAATTACACTGTAATCAACGGACCTTGATAGACTGCAAGAAAAAAAAATGGATACGTCTGTTGGATCAGAGCTTATCCCTGAATACTCTGGATCAACCTCTGGAAGCAGTGAGAGTGAATTGCTTCAAGAATTATCAAAAGGTTTTGAAGAAAAAGGCCAGGGTAAGGCATTGGTAACCTCTACACTCTCAACTGCGGCGAAGTTTCAAATACGTACTGCTAAGGAACGAGAGAAGATGTCCAAAACCCTCAGTGCAATTAGTAAATCTGAAGATGAGAAGACTGACAATGTGAGTGTAAGCACTAACAACAGAAGGACAGAGCTTCTCCGACTACATCCCCTTTCACCACCATCCTCCGAGTCTAGTGTAACTGAGGAAAGGACATCTAGAGTTCTGAATCAGGCTACTCTTACAAAGGACCCCGAATTGCCCATTTGCTCTGGAACAAGTGATGTGACAACCGGAATAAGGGGACGAACTGAATTGAGAGGAGCATATGTAACAAACAGAAGCAAGAGCTTAGAATGGAGGAGAAGTGCCGGGGGCAATGAGAATGAGACTGCAGTAATTAGGAACACAACTGACTTTAAAGGTTTCCTGCAAAGACGTTCTGAGAGTTTGGAGGAAGACAACCTGGGCAACAGCCAAAAATTGACAGAACCTGCCAGCCCATCACAAAGTGTATCATTGAGAATTCAAGCATACAATGCAATTGGTCAAGGAATGCAGAACAACAGTGTAAACATTTCCCCAATACGCTTAAATGGTGGCCAATCTCTTCCATCCAGACTGAAGCAGAAAAAATTTAAGGACAGCTCAGAGGACAGGAAGAGTCCCTGGTGGCAGTCTGGACAGAATAGTCCCAAGGCAGATCAGACAGAAGGTCACCTGAGGTCTCCACTCAGCGGGCCAAACGTCAGTGAAATAACTGGAAACCAATCTATACTGGAAAGAATCGGGAAGTTATATGGATTAAATACACTGGAGGAAAAAGATGATGTAAACACGAGAGACTCTATCCGTTCAAAACGTTACTCTGCTCCTGTTGGTGATTGGTTTTACAGCTCGGATGCCGTAGATTCAAATTTAAATTCAAATCACAGAAGATCCACCAATGATTCCATGTTTGGTTTGCCAATCTCTTCCTCATTCAGTCAGTGTAGGAGTGTTTCATTAGACTCAGAGAAAGGTGGTACCTTGCTAAGTACGTCTTCCATAAAGGATGGAAATTACATCAATTCTGTGACAGCCACGCCCTCAGTTTTACCCAATAGCAATGTGAGAAAAGATAGCTCATCTAACTTCACAGTGTCCCCAGAGCCAACATGCTCTAAGGAAAAAACTGAATGGAATAGTAAAACATATGATGGAAACACTGTGGTACTGAGAACCCATTCCCTAGATAGAGAAAGGAGCAGAAATAGTGCAACTGCCATTTCTAAAGCAATTGGGACTTCAAAGGCAGCTTCTTACCCAAGCACACCTCACACTTCAGTGCTTTATAGGAGGTATGAAAGCATCATTAAAAATTCTGAGAGAAACAAGCAAGAAGAGAAAATGACAGATAATTCACCTAGTGTAAAAGTCATGGAGGCAAGTCAATCAAAACAACTTCAGGGACCACAAGAATGTCCAAGGTTTGCTAAAAATGTGAGCAGTCAACCCAAACCTCAGTTTGTTCGAAGTATAACATTTGATTGCGAAAAAAGTAAAGGCAATGGTGATGTGTTTGGCTCATTAACGATTCCAAGAATGAAGAGGGAGAGTTTGCAAGAGAAAGCCCAATCACCTTCCTTGGATTCAGTGAGAAGCACAATCCACAAATTTGAGGCTCTTGCCCTGCAAAATCAGTCTCTTTCCCAGAAGCATTTTCCCAGAAGCTTTTCAGTCCCAGAAAAGCCTAAACTGGTGGCAGGAGTGAGTAAGAGCAATTCAGATAAGTCCTTAAGTGAATTGAAAGGTGACTGGAACACAAGAGTCCTACGAGAGAATTTCTTACGCACGAGTGAAGTCTGTGAAGAGGTTGTGAGCAACCTTGGCCAGATCTCAGCAAAAGAAAAACAAAGCTCAAATATAGAAAATCAAATCAAAACCCAAAATAGCGCGAGCTACAAAGAGGAGTCTGGAGTTGCTCAGAAACTAGAGGATAAATCTGATCAAAGTAAAGTGACCAAACACGGTGATGAGGATGACATTAACATGACCAAGGTGAATAGGCATGCGGATGAGACAGATTTCTCCAAAGCTAGACCTCAGAATCATAAACGCATGGAACCCACTAAAGAAAATGATACAGATAATGCCAATGGAAAGTATGCTCAAAGCAGTGATCTAACCTACCTAGATCAGAAAGACCTTTCTGCATCACAGGGCAAATCATCGTTAGATACCAGTGATGAATCCCTCCAAGAAATCCCTCCAACAAGTAAAAATACTAAAACACTTCAAACATCAGAAAGCATTCCAGTGCTACAAGATTCAGATTTACCCTGCTTGGTCAGGCCGGCATTAATGGCTACCAGTACTTGTTCTATATCACCATCCATGACTTTTAGTGACTCAACAATAACACCACCTGTTCAAGCTGTCACCTTAAAAATGGATGATCTCAGTTCTAACTATAATGCAACAAAAGATGAAAAGGTAGCGGCAAAAGTTTCAAGGTGGATTACTTATGAAGAAGATTGTTATAATGCTGCTGTTGAAGATGATTATGAGGATGATGACAATGATGAAGGAACAGAAAGAGGAGAAGATTCTGATTCAGGGGAATCATCAGTGACGATCACAAGCAACATGAGCCAATCAGATCACCGGAGCTTTTCATTAAGGTATGATGAATGTTTAAAGGAACGCCACACCAATTCGTGTAGAATTTGATGTGAAACTGATTGATTGTCGAGAAATGTAAGGACTTGATTTCTTTACATTGGTATAGATAGAAATTAAATGGCTCTGCAAAGATGCAAAGAGTACCGTTTAAAATAATTATCTGGTTTATTTTGGAGACTATTTTGTCTTGAAACCCCTCATGAACCCCATGATTAAAAAAAAAACATTTTTAGTCCAAAACCTTTTAATTAAAATATACAATAATATCGATATACAAGCAAATTTTTTGTAACAATGTCATAACTTTCTGTGAGGGAGCTTTTAGATGCATTTACTTTTCAGGTATCTGGTAATATTCAGCATCACTATAGTTCTGTAATAAATTCTACAATAATTCTCAATAAGTATGCAAATTTGAATGAAAAGCGGAATTCCTCTTTAACATTTTAGCTTTTTGCCAAGCCACATGCTACAGTTTCCTGTGTACTGTCAGTTTGTATGAAGAAACATTTAGTTTGAAATAACTGACCCATCTACATTACACTTGTCTTTTTCCTCATACTTCTTCAATTTGTTCATCAGCCTTGTGGATTTGTGTAATCTGGGGGGACTGGATTACCCTCCAAACAACGGGAATGGCTCAGCGGATGAGGAAAAGTGGATGTCTAGGCGGTCTGCCTCTCTAAGCTCAGACATCTCTGTCCTTTCCAGCGTGACGCTGTTAGGCACCGAGGAGCTGGACTGCCTATTGGATGATGTGAAAGGCCTGGGAGACGATGCCTTACAGGTACTGTTGCAGCAAGAATGTGTCCCTCCTAGAAAGTAAATATCCTATGAAAATGTACAGAAGTTTTCTAGATGTAGTTTGTTCTTTACAATGTTTTCAACATTGTCATTTGTCCAAGGCAGTTCAAATTTTGCATTTAACTTGCTTCTAATAAAGACTATTAATAAAATGAATGCATCCCTTTTGAATTGTAGAACTGTGAAGACGTGCAGGTGGTGGTCTTACATAAGGAGGTGGGCCGGGGGCTTGGCTTCACCGTAGCAGGAGGAGTGGATCAGAATAAACCCATCACTGTGAGAATTACTGATGTTCACTTTCAAAACCAAATAACCAGTCAATTTGTCTGCTGATTATTATGACACTCCCCATATACCCCTCCACCATGAATGACTTGTGTATGAGTGTGATGAGTGTATTCAGTTTTTTTTTTTTAAGAAAATGTTGCAAATATTCAAAAAGCTCTTTCTAAAACACAAAACTAGACATTTTATTTGCTATAACAGATCACCGGTTTATATGCATGTATGTGTATGTAGTATGTTTGTATGTATATGTAGTTTTGAACATAAAAATAGTGCAAGCATTTTTTAAATTATTTTGCCTAATTACACCATGCATCTATCCCTCAGACCAATATCTGATAAAAATTAGGTTTTAAGACAAAACCCTCTCGAAGCTTTAGTAAGGCAGTGTCACAGGCTTCATGGAGTCTATTCACCAAAGATATATGTAATAACTTTCTGTAAGGATACACACACAGTAACTCTTTGCAAGTTTCAACCATTCTGAATTTGTTTTTTTTACATCTTACACCTTAAATGTGATGATGTTTTAGGAAACCGGTAAAAATGACTCCTTTTAAAAAATGCTTTCAATGTTATCAAACTATTTCTTTAAGGTGACTATTCCTTGCGGTAAGCAATTTCACAATCCTCCCTTTATCCTCTCAGGTCCACAGGGTGTTCCCCTACGGTGCAGCAGGTCAGGAAGGCTCCATTCAAGAAGGTGACCAGGTGCTGTCAATCAATGGGACTGCTCTACACAACTCAGCCCACTGGGAGGCCCTCCGTACAGTGAGAAAGGCCAGGGTACGAAGTATGGCAGTGGTGGTCCTCAGCCGAGGAAACATCACTGAAACAGGATACAGCACAAAAGACAGCTTCCAAAAACCTGCTCAAAACCCAGGTGAGACAGATTCCTTTTATTACGTAACTCATTGACATGGCAACCAGCAGTTCGTTCATGATCACCTTAAGCTTTTTATCAAGTCTGGAATGAATAGTGATTCTAAGCTGTGTGTGTGTGTGTGCGTGCATGTTATTCTCACAGGCAGCAGAGTGCGTGTGACCTTGAGTAAGTCAAGCTCTGACCTGGGATTCAGTCTAGAAGGAGGAGTTGGCTCCAGCCTAGGGGACAAAGCCCTCACCGTACAGAGGCTTTTTCAGGGTTAGTGCTCACCTCGTTGAGTTGAGGTCCAAATGCAAAAGTTTTTTGGAGCTAATTTATAATTTTGGCAGTTAACTTAACAAGGTTTTCAGTTTCTGCAAGCATTTCATTTTCATTGAAACATGATATTTGTATATGTATTTTGCAGTGTCTGAATCTTATGCTTTATTCTAAATATAATATTGTTGCTTGGGCGTGGCTCATCAGTTTGGAATGTGAAGCCAATTTTAAGTTTCAGATAAATGTAGAAAATATTTTTGGATAGCTTGTTTGGTTTCATAGCATTTAAGGACAAAGAGAACATAACTATCCCTATTTTCTGCAGCTCTTTCCCTCCATCAAGCAGCTGGTGTTTGTTTGCTGACTTGGCAGTAAATGTTCTCTAAGCATGTTGAGCTGTGTGTTATCATCCATGCACACTGGGTGTGGCATCAACATTAGCTCTAAATGCAATGCTGCAGAATGCTGTGGATGCTCTCTGATGTAGCAGGAGCAGGGCAGCGATGGCCTGGTGGTTAGGAACTAGGCGCCAGGCTTGAAGGTCGTGTGTTCGAATCCCAGACCAGTAGGTTGCCCTAAGGTATCCATGAGCGAGGTACCATCCCCATCTTTAAATAGCTGCACCCTGTTGCACGTGTGTATGGGCGAAATGCAGAGGAAGCATTTTGTTGTGTCTCACAATAACTATTAGTTACTTTCACTTAAAAACTTTGTAAAGGGGCTGCAAACAAAAGTACTGACCTTTTTGCTTATGTGTGAACTGAGTAGCCAAGTACCTGATCAACTTCTTATTGTTTGTAGTCAATATATTGCAATCTTGGTTAAAAACAAACGTTTGAAGGGAAAATGTTGTTCATAAATGTGCATTTCTTTTTAAAATTTACTTACTTTTGCAAGTTATAATAATAATAATAATAATAATCCTTTATTTATAATCCCACGAATGGGAAATTCGTTCTCTGCATTTCACCCATACACACATGTGCAGCAGTGGGCTGCTATTGAAAGCGCCCGGGGAGCAGTGATGGGGACGGCACCTTGCTCAAGGGTACTTGATAATTTTATTTAACCTTCAGCAAAGACATTGGAGAATATGGTGGGTTCTTCCAATTCTTCAGGTTTGTCAACACCATGCTAACAGGAACACATTATAAATTACTGTAAGACCAATCACAGGGATGATAAGCTCTTACATTCTGGTTGCTGCTGAGCCTCGCCATATGTCATTATGAAAAAGTTAATTTCAACTTCATTTTGTTGCCCTGCCAACCACAGCATGCTGCGTGCTGTACCTTGACGTGCCACAGTGCTAGCTTCCAGTGAAAATGAATGGCTTCCAGTCGTTTTTGCTGCTCCCACTGCTCCCAGCCTTCATTTTTTCATCTTTAAGGCCGACTGTGTGGACATGCTACAGGACAGTGGTGGCCAAGTGGTTAGGGAGTTGGCCCCAGGATCAGAAGATTAAAGATAGTATATTAAAGATGGTTGACTGAGTGATCAAAGGTTGGTTATTGTGAAGATGAAAAAAGATGAAAAATAGATGAAAAATAACACAGAACATCTGCTTTTTCCTCAGGTGGGCCTGTTGGGAAGGTGTTTCCTGGTGATGAGTTGCTAGAGGTTCAGGGTCAGAGTTTGGTGGGTTTAAGACGTCTAGATGCATGGAAACTGATTAAGAGACTACCCCCAGGCCCTGTTGAGGTTTTACTGCAACGTCCCCACCTGCCTCAGTGAGGGCAACAGGACCTTATTTTTTCATTTTGCTTTTGCTTATCATTTGTTGTTTTATGTTTGCAAGTGTAACATTGTAAGAACAGCCAGAAGCTGATTCAACTGTCCAAAATGTCTGAGAAAGTTTCATGGGAATTCTACTGCTTTTTCACCACTGGGGAAAAAAATAAAATAGTTGGTAAGTTTCACTACAATTGACCATTTCACATAGACCCTTTCTGAATGTCTGTGTTTACATCTAAACCCCCAAATTATCTCTGAGATTAGTTTACATCTACTGCACAAATGCAGATTCACAGCAAATTGGTGAAAGCTTTCAAGGGTTTTTCAGCTCAACACCTTTGACCATTGCTTGGAATTATTCAGCGCCACCGTGTGGCCAAAAATATAAAATGCTTATTTTTTACAATGTTTTACAGTAAGGCCTATAGATATACTTTTATTTTGTGTTCATCTTTTTTATTCTTTTTACAATAATATGATTTAGAATATTGGCTCAGAGGAAAATGCCCTAACTGACTCGACAAGCTTTGTACAGCTTCAGCCAGCACACATCTTTGCATAGACCTCTGCTATCAGATAATGATGGCACTGAGCTCAGTTTCCCTCTCAAACCGAATTACAGTTACCTTGTTACAAATCCACTTTGATGCAGGAAACAGAATACATTATTTTGGCCTCCTTTTTTTTTTTTTTTTACATACTGTCATAGTTTGCTATTTGCTGCACAAAAAGCACTGGAGGTCTAAAATAAGAGGATTGTTACTCTTTTCTCTCAAATGTTCAGCTGTTCATTATGTTCTCAAAATCTTTTACATTGGCATTTTAATTATGTTCTCGGATAATGATAGTGCCAGTAAACAGCACTGAAACCAATCCTGCTTTTAATGTGTTGTACAGTATGTATGCCTTATAAAAGATAGATCCGTCCTATTTTACAGGGTAGTCTACTTATTTTACAGGATGCTTGGGCATTTGTATTTAAGTTTTTTATTTTATTTTTATTTTTAAAAAATATTTTATTAAAAATAAAACGGGCAGCCATGCTGATCCATCAGTGTTTTTATTTATCTGTCATATTATGTGTCAAAATTAGAGATACTAAATTGCCCTCTAGGTGTGAGCGTATTTGTGCCTGCAGTGTGATGGACTGGTGATCTGTCCAGGGTGTTTCCCCACTGAGAGCTGCGATAGACTCCAACACCGTCTGTGACCCTAATCAGGACAAGTGGCTCAGAAAATGAGTGAGATGAGTGTTGGGCCCCCACAAGTCACTAGAACAGTGCACACTGGCATAGTACAGTTTCCTGAATATACAGTACTGTGTAAAAGTTTTAGGCAGGTGTGGAAAAAATGCTGTAAACAAAGAATGCTTTCAGAAATATAAATAATGATTGTTTATTTTTATCAATTTACAAAATGCAAAGTGAGCGAACAATAGAAAAATCTAAATCAGATCAATATTTGGTGTTACTTTGGTCAGATCAATATTTGGTGTTACTACCTTTTGCAAACCAGCATCAGTTCTTCTGGCCCCCACAGAGCCCTGATCTCAACATCATCCAGTGTGTCTGGATTACATGAAGAGACAGAAGGATGTGAGGAAGCCTACATCCACAGAAGATCTGTGGTTAGTTCTCCAAGATGTTTGGAACAACCTACCAGCTGAGTTCCTTCAAAAACTGTGCAAATGTACCTAGAAGAATTGATGCTGTTTTGAAGGCAAAGGGTGGTCACACCAAATATTGATTTGATTGAGATTTGCATCACTGCATTTTGTTGATTGATGAAAATAAATGATTACCACTTCCATTTCTGAAAGCATTCTTCGTTTACAGCATTTTTTCACACCTGCCTAAAACTTTTGCACAGTGCTGTATATCACATGCCCACTTCTATATCCTGCCACACACACACTTTTTGCTTTTCATTTGATGCTCCATTAATGTAGAACAGATTATTTCTGTGAAACACTCCCATCACTATGCTTCACAAGCTGAGCCCAAACTCAAGGCAAATAATTGCATATCATGTAAGGCAATGTGTTTGGAATCACAGCAAAAAACCCACCAAAGATGCCATATAAAACCAATTTCACCACACCCGTACAGCTGCACATACCAGCCACTAGTCACGCTAATGTCAGTGGATAAACTGCAGTGTTGACCCATAACCAATGCTGGGTGATGTTTGGTGCAGTGTTTGACCCTATTTAGTCTTAATTGATATCAAATCAGACAAAGCAGCCTCAAATAACTGAATTGTGCCAAATGAAAAAAATGAAAACAAACTAAAAAAAAATGGGGAAGTTACCCCAGGAAACACTTTGTATAGGACATCCAGGGCCCTGGAACACACCAGGGAAAGGGCAGCTTTCTTCCAACAGATATTCTTTTAACTGAGGTTTAGATGTTTTGAACGTCCAGTAGAATCCAGTCCAGGCTGGACGGCCTTGTTTTGGCAGAGGTAGCATATGAGAACGCTCACATTATATTCGGGGTGGTAATTCTTTTCCACAGCCACACTAGAAACGGTCTAGTTTAAAGCAAAAGGCTTACGCTTGCAATTTGGCTCTGCAGCCAAGTTCCGGTGGTGGTGGAAACTGCTCCTTAAAAATAAAAGGGTCAGTGAAAAAATGAATGAAATTCCTTGTGCTGGCACACACACACACACACACACTGAAGTGTGAGCAGGATTTTTGACCTCATATAACCCATTCAAACACAGTGGTAGTGAACACACACATGCACTCATGGAGCAGGAGCAATGCCTGGACCTTTGGAGTGCTGTGGATGGTTCATTGGTCAAGGGTACTTCACGCTAACCTACTGTTCCGTGACTCAAACCCATGACTTTGTGTTTATCGGTCCTAGCTCCTAAACCACTAGGCCACTGCTGCCCCATTATGGTTATTGTTATTGCCCATATTATGCTTAGAAAGAAGGTAATTTAAGAACAGTTTAAGAATTAATGTAACTACAATACCTTCTCAGAAACTATTTTGTGGGCCTTATAAGCTGTTAGCTAACATTAAAGCTTGGAAACACTTGGCTGGCTAAGTTAGAGCTTACTGGGCAGTTGGCTAAGCTCAGGATTTGATCTGTGGAGCTACAAGTGCAACCTCATAGCTTCAAAAACACCGCCTGTTCTTGCAATATTGCATAAACATTTCCAGATGAATAGAGCAATGGAAATGTTCCCAAATGACTTTGAACAAAATACCACTCTGTTAGTCTACATTAAAGCTAAGAACTTATCTCCTATAAATTGCTGCTTTGGAGGAGTTTCTTCTACAATCACAACTCTTTTAAATGGAGGTATTTAACAGATTTGCACTATACCTAACGAACAGCACCTTTGAAAAATGGATTTGTTTTATGACCTGTGGTATCTGCTCGAGTCAGCACAACCTCAGCAGGATAATAAATAACTACAGCATCATAATGTGCCCAAGAATGTTTTACAGAGGCTATTAGCCAATCACTAATACGGATGATTGCATTATGGCATGGCTATCATGGGCAGATGCACACCATCTCTCTCTCTCTCTCTCGTTCTCTTTCTCTCTCTGATTATTAATGATGAAATGATTTTATATTTGGAATATAAATCAAGGCCAAAGTGTAATGGGACACGTCAGATAATGGACAAGCTGCAGTTTAATATTGTGTGAGTAGGTGGTTTCAGGGCATTTCTGAACAGCAAATCCAGCAGATGCAACATCAGACATGCAGAACAGAATCATAACCAAGACCAAGAGAGTAATGATGAGGATGAAGATACAGAATGAGTTGGTCAGACAATGTCTGGGTGAGGTCATTGGCACTTTTGTTCTTCTGGTGAGTTTTTCCTCCTTCAACTTTTAGACCATTTTTGGAATAATACCAAAAGCATGTGCAAGTGTGTACCAATTTAAAAAAAACAAAAAAACATTATAACATTTAAGTGGCAAGTTATGTTGTGCCTATAAAACAGGTTCATTTAAAAAGGAATAAACATTGTTTTTTTTTTGTTTGCAAATTTAATAGAGTCTACATTGCCCAGTTTTCAGAAATAAATTTCAGAAATGTATTTTAGATTATTTCTGACAAACTCTGCTCTAAAAACATTAATCCTTGCTGATACTGTTGTGCTTTTTCAATGTTTATGATTTGTTGTGTTTTATGGTTCTGTATGAAACACCATATGATACTGTTTCACAGCAAATGATGAACGAAGCATATATGAAAAAGCCTACTTCTGAGAAACACTAATAATAACTTATTAGCTATTAATTTATACCAAGAATAATATATGTGGAGCATTGTCTAGTAACTACTGTTTAAAGTAAAATCCAAAAATTAACAAGAGATATTATAAAAATATACTTTTTCCATATGATAAATGTTTTTTTAAAAGATAAAATACACAGTTAACTTAGCTATTAGTTATAAATTCACAAACAATTTGTTAACTTAAATAAAAAAGTGTAAATGTATGAAGAAGCTAAATACTGTTTGTACCATATAGTGTGATAAATAGCTCATATGATGTGATGATCATACATGAAATATACACTTTCTTGCACAGCAGTGGTCTCTGTGGTTTCATGCGAGCATTCTAACAGCAAACCCACTGCAACGTGGCAACACAGATTTATCAGAAATGATCACTGTCTTAGTAAAAAGTGAAAACCATGACACCTGAAGAAACTGAGAAAGGGAACTGATGTCTGAGTGCCAAAGATCTTTGATTATATGAAAAAATGACAAGAGACATCCAACTTGTAACTTTTCCATGTGCTTCTGAGATGTTTTTTGTAATATAGTGTAAAATAATCTTCATTCATGAGACAAATTCTTTTTGATCAGAGCCGCCTCAGAATATTATGCCAGTCCTTTGAAAATAGCAGTTTCACAAACTGACATATCATCATTCTGTGCTCTAGTGAAGAGTTACATTTATTTTTTAAATATTTATGCAATATTTAATATTTATATAACAACAACAACAACAATAATAATAATAATGATAATAATGATAATAATGATAATCATAATATTTATGCACAAATACAAATATTTAGTGAATTGTTCTCTAGTTGAAATTTACAATTGTGAATGTAAGTGATGAATGGCAGTGTGTGTGTGTGTGTGTGTGTGTGTGTGTGTGTGTGTGTGTGTGTGTGTGTGTGTTTAGTGCTTAGTGTGTGTTCACAAATACTCTGAAATCCAACAACACTTTGGTTTTTGGCTGTATGTGCATTTTGACACGATTACAGTGTTCAGAAGTTCATTAAACGTACACGATGGCTCCTTATAAAACAGAACACCAAACTGATAGGAAAACATGCCTGTTTTGACACTGACCACTTTGACACATGAGCTTTATAGAGAGGTTTTAGCATGTTCCAGTGAGCAAGTATGTGTTTTAACCCATTTTGTTATCATCAAAATAAAACGGCAGTGAAGTCTTGGTTTGGTGTATGAGTACCAGTATTTAGCTACAGCAAAAATCCACAGAGCTGGTAATACTTGTGTTCATACATGTGTGTGATTGGGTGTATGTTATCACACTGTTACATTATCTAAAGTATCATGCTGATAGCACAACTTACGTAACTCTAATATAGTTCCCCTACGCTTAAACTGATTGCAAGCTGTAATAGTTTACCTATTGCACTGCCTTGCTTAAACTTTCACTTTTTTGATAAACAGTATGCACTACTAACAGTATGCGCTACTAAAATAGCTTTCAGCACAAAAAATGAGAATATATTTTTAAAAGTTAATAAAATATATACTATAATATCATTTCTGAAATTATATATATATATATATATATAGCAAAGCTACTGACACCTGTGAAGTCCTGCAACATTAGACAATTTTATACGTTTATCTATCAAAAAACGTATCTTCTTCCAACTCTCTGCATGGTAGTGTTCAAATTAAATTAAATTAAATTATATCTTCAAACAATGAGTTCAAGATCAGGCTTGACTTCGCTTGGCTAAGAGCAAAGTCTTCAGAAAGTTTCTGATAAGTGTCTGTATTTTTAGTTCATTTTTAAACATTCATTTTTGAAATCAGGCTTCAGAGGTGTTTCCATGGTATGCAAGCAGAAATAAGCATTAAGTGATTCTTTTTTTCATTTTATGACAGTGTTTTGATCGTTATGGTCCTTGGTGAAGCTGTTAGGTTTTAGCAGAAATAGCCTCTTGTTCTGAGAAGCTACATAAACCATACATTGGAAATCCACCAAAGCACACAATCCTGAAAAGGCTGGATTTGGGCTCCAGATAAGTGTAACAGTCTAGGCAAACCAGAACATGAGTTCAAACTGTGCCCTAGACATTCTAGGATGGTAGTCCAAAAGTGCATGTTAAGCCTTGCTCTCTCTTTGCCATCCCTGACACAACTGGCAGTAAGGGTTCTCCTCCAAGCATAGTTATCTGTCCAGTGTGTTTACCCTTTACACGTGTTGGAGGAAGCATGTACAAAAGTTCACATTCCCAGTTTGGTAGCCTTGTGTGACGAAGAGGCCTAGCCAGAAAGGACATGACTAATTCAGTGGGGTAAAGTCCAGAAAGATTTAATGACAAAGATGAAGCAGCATCAGTGTTCTTACTCTGCCCTTTGCTCCAGCTGTTCGGCTGTTCTGGGGCAGCGCAGGTGAAGACTGGGCGGGAGATGAAGGGTCAGTTCCTGTCAGCCAATCTGAGCTTCGCTGTGGGAGTGATGTCTGCCATGTACCTTTGCATGGGAGTATCAGGTGAGAAAAGAAAACTCAGTAGGAGATCTAGAAGATCTAATGTCAATATGTTTAGAATTACAGTATATAGTTTTTCATTTCATTTGTTCTATGACTTTGAAAAAGTGAATGTAGAAATGTCCAACAAAACAGGTAAGGTTGTATCATATGAAAGGTTTTCTAAGATAAAAATAAAGTATACTGTATCACTCATGGAATGTCTGTCACAGCTTATAAAGGCAATAAATAAGCACATGGCAGTGTAAACCAGTGATTATTACACATTATTGCTGCACATTATGTTCACTACCATTTCTTATTAACTCTGTCTTTATCATCCTTCATACTGACATAGCTGAGGCTGAAGTTTAATAGGTCATATCAGATCATGTTGATGGCCATCTATCTAATCTGCAAAGTTAAGATCCCTTTCCTTTTCCTTCCTTCCTTCTATCTCTCTTTCAGGAGCTCACCTGAACCCTGCTGTGTCTTTGAGCTTTTGTGTAATAGGTGATCTTCCATGGCGGAAACTCCTGCCCTACTCTCTCTCTCAGGTACTGGGAGCGTACCTGGCCTCCGCAGTCGTCTACCTCATGTACCACGGTAAGGCCAGAGATGCAGTGAACGTGACAATAGAGATCAGCCCAGCTGTTTAAAAGTCTAGAATGAATATAACATTATGCACATTGATTTTGAGCATGCTGGTATGAATGCGAAATATGATACATTCCAGATGTTTTCTATGTTTTTTCTTTATCTTGTTGATGTACCAATATTGTGTTGCTTGTCTTGAATGCAGTGTAAAAAAAAATAGTCCATGCCCCTTGTAGACATCATTAGAAAGTAAGAGTTGATTTACTTGTACTGCTCAGATGCTCTAATCTCTCAACCACCTTTGCTCTAGATGCCATCATGGAGTATAGTGGTGGAGTACTGACTGTGACTGGTCCAAATGAAACTGCTTCCATCTTTGCCACATACCCAAGTGAAGGAGTGTCCCTGCCAACCAACTTCTTCGACCAGGTCAGTGGTGCATGAGAAACTGTAGCAGGATTGTCACATCAGGGTTTTGCATGACCACTGACCATGACTAACTTTGGGCTTTAATACTTTAATAAAGGACATGGGAAGTAGGGGGTGTTGAGCGGTGCTGCAGTATTCTTTGCTTAACTACTAGTGTTATAGTAGTAAATGTTACCCAAGGTCCATTTAAAAAGGTGTTATTTTGTGACATTGTCATAAACAAAATTTATGCATGTCCTGAAACAATTCAGGGTTAAGGGTCTTGCTCAGGGACCCAGTGGTGGTAGTGCCAGAGGTGGGATTCGAACCTGGGACCTCTTGAGCCATAGATCTATAGGCAAGTAACCTACCACTAGACCACCACTAGCCTACTCATCAATGTCTACTCAACTATGTATAAAACATAAGCACTGCCGGATATAGATGCGTAGCCAGGAATCAGTAACGTAGCTTTACTATATTCAACACATAAACACCTGTACTTGTGGGAATTACACTTACACTTTTAGTAATATTGGTGGTAAAATAGTGGTAAATTTAATATATATATATATATATATATATATATATATATATATATATATATATATTTGGTTAGCATTATTTGTTATTTTGCTTTAGAACATCCTGATTTTTAAAATGTGATTCATATAAGAAAGCTTAAAAAGCTGGAAATCTTATATTGAACAATAGTCTGTCTATGCATTGTGTTCTTCAGCGTGCTAACAATTTATTTATCAATATCTAGCCTGTTGATTAAAACCTACCACAGACAACGCACAGTAACAGCTTTTTCACACAAATCTTTCAGCTCAAGCTGCAAAGCCTTCTGTCTAACATCATTACCACTAGTTTGTGTAAAAGCAATAATTATACAGTCCACTATTTTGTGAGTAGGGAGTCATTTGAGATTGGGTTGTGTCCAGAACTACATACAACCCCAACAAAGTGTGTAGTACATGATCTTAGTGATATATGAACATGCACTACATGGTATTGTGTATGTCTTTTTGAATGCATCCTCAAAAAGCAGCTTTGGAGCCCTGAAAACAAGGACATCTGGAAGTTTTTGAGTAGTATCCACCAAAAGAGTGGCGGTATACTGTACAATGATTTTTCCTGTATATTCCTACACTTATTCCCTCATTCTTTCAACCACATGTCCTGATTAGGTTCCTGGTTGAAGGTGGACAGCACACAATGGACCAAAGGCAGAGTTTTAATATAGTGTGAACTTAAAGCATTAAAAACATTACATTTTCTCCAATTCTAGTCACTTTTTAAAGTGTAAACATTTGTGCTTTCTTTCTATTTTATGTATTTTTTTTCACTTTTTCACTTAATGATTGATTTTTGAAATTATTTGTGTTTATTTGGTGAATATGGCTATGTTACATATGCACTTGGGGTGTTGTTGGCTTGATACTCACCTATCAAGCGCACTTCCACCATTGGGTTCCTGAGCCCTTAAGCTGCTCCGGGGGGGACTGTCCATGCAATTGGAAGTCGCTCTGAATAAGAGCATCTACTAAATGCCATAAATGAAAAAAGAAATGTACTAGTTACTTTCAGTTTATATGTGTTACCATTCCATGACTCATTATCAGATACAGGATAAGGGCATGCACACTTGCTTGTGCATGCTCAACCCTCCTCTTCCAAAAAAGTGGCACTGATAAAACTATCCCAGTCCAGTGCTGGTAGCGAGTCAGAGAGGAGCCCTATGTATCAGAAGAACTGGCAATAGAGAAAACTGGGCAAACACACACACACACACACACACACACACACACACTTGTGATAATTGCAGTGAGGCAATAAACCGATACACATGCATGAAATAGAATGCAAAAATGTATTGATATAGTGGGATGACATAAACTGGAGGTAATTATGAAGCAGCAAGAGTTAATAAGCACACAATTTAAGAAACAGTGTCAATTAAAAATATCAGATTTTTATATTTTTATATTCTACAATTACCCACTGCATGTTGGTTTAAGACCAACACCTCTTCATAAAACATTGCCTAAGCAACACGGAAACCATATTATTTCATATTATTCAGCAGCTCTGTGAATAATTCTGATTTTGAAAATTTCTTTAGAACACAGCATTTCACAGCAAATCACGCCCAATAGCTGTTCAAAGCTAAAATAAAGTTTCTTTATGAAATGTTTACTTTGTACAGATGAGTCTGTTAAAATGTTTTTGTTCTTTTTGGCTTCCAACTTTATTTTTTGCAATATTTTGACACAATAACCAAAAATTTCTTCTCCTGCTTTCTAAGGTGGTTGGCACTGCCACACTGCTGCTGTGTATCTTGCCGCTGAATGACAAGAGGAATCGACCTGCTCCTGAGGCTCTGCTCCCCCCCATCGTGGCTGCAGTAGTTTTAGGCATAGCCATGTCCATGTCCTCCAACTGTGGCGGAGCCATTAACCCTGCCCGCGACCTTGGGCCACGACTCTTCACTTTTACAGCAGGCTGGGGTGTGGAGGTCTTCACGTGAGTGTGGCCTTTTTCAAATTTGAAAAAATGGGTTGAAAATGCTTCTTGTCTTATATTGAAGAAAAGAAATGTTATTTTGAATGTATTTCTGTATTTACTCATACTCCCTGTCATCTCCCTCACTCAGGTGCTTTGATTACTTCTTCTGGGTGCCACTTGTGGCCCCTCTGATAGGCGGAGTGCTGGGCTCCTTCGTCTACCAGATCTTCATCCAGTGGCACCTTCCAGAGCTTGAGCAAGAGGTCCAAGGTCAGCCAGAGCTCATGGAGCCTGGGGATGTGAACGCTCCGGACGGAAAAGATGTATTTCACATCAAAGTGGCGCCCTTGTAGTGAAAACTTCAGACATTTCTCAACCACCCCTTAGACTAGTTTTGATAAACCAAGACTTTATATTATTTCTAGTTGTGTTGTGGGCTGGGTTCCTTCCATCACCGTAGCCTAGGATGAAGCGTTAGCTGTCATTTAAGCCAGAAATACCTGCACTCGTTCATGGGGTGAGATATGTTAAATATTTCATTCCATTTTGAAGAATGCAAGAACTGGTAAAGTGTGAAACAGAGCAATCACTCCCTAGTCCATTTATGCAAATGAAGCTGCAATGACAGCCCATTTTACTGTTTTGTGACGTCACAAAAAGCAATACCTTTTTATATACAGTACTGTGCAAAAGTTTTAGGCAGGTGTGAAAAAATGCTGTAAACAAAGAACGCTTTCAGAAATGGAAGTGTTAATCATTTATTTTCATCAATCAACAAAATGCAGTGAATGAACAAAAGAGAATCTAAATCTAATCAGTATTTGGTGTGACCACCCTTTGCCTTCAAAACAACATCAATTCTTCTAGGTACACTTGCACACAGTTTTTGAAGGAACTCGGCTGGTAGGTTGTTCCAAACATGACTGTGTTTCAACCTCCGTGTGACACTGATGATCATCAGCACCTGGTTGGTAAAACTGGTTGATCACACACCGACTATAATCCTACAGAATCCCTGACTTTGTGCAAGTGTACCTAGAAGAACTGATGCTGGTTTGAAGGCAAAAGGTAGCAACACCAAATATTGATTTGATTGAGATTTTTCTTTTGTTCGCTCACTTTGCATTTTGTAAATTGATAAAAAATAAACAATCATTATTTCTATTTCTGAAAGCATTCTGCATTTTTTCACACCTGCCTAAAACTTCGGATCACATTTTCATAGCTCTTTGACACACAAGTCCTGGGGTCAGAGATATTTACGCAGTGTGAAGGTCTGCAGCTGCTTTTTAAAGAAGTTTAGGTCTTTAAAGGGAGATGCTTGTTTTGCACAACAAAAGTGTAATTATTGTGACGGGGAGACTTGAGGCGAGCTGACTGAAGGTGCCTGAGTTACTGATGTTCTGAACTTTATATCACGCTTCTCTGTCACGCTCTACTCCTCAGATCGTATGTCTTTGGGAATATTATCTTGAAAGATGATGTAAAACAGACTCCAAGCCTTTAAAGGTTTTAACGTCTGAACTTTTGATCCCACCAACACTTGCTCATTCTTACAAACCACCACATTTGTATTTGTATAACTGTGAATTACATTTTTCATACAATCTTTGATTTTTTTTTTTTTGACATCATACTAAATTAGCTTACTTGAAGGAGGAGTGGGCTAGACCTCTCTGGAAAGAGGTCCCTCTGTTAGGGCCAGATCTAATATCAACACATCTATCAAGGAAGTTCATATCATATAGTTGGATGTTCAGGGACTGTATAGTCGACCTATAGCAGAGTTAAAGTAGCCAAGACTTCTCAATGAGGCCTTGCACAGTAAACAGAGTTTTTCCAGTGTCAGGTTTCATGTGGTGCTCATGGGAGCCTGTGCGGCCCCTTCTCATCTTCACACAACTCTAGACCAACGCAATCTCGCTTCTGTAACTTTGTGTCCAAACTGTTTCTAGCTTCACTAAATGTATTTGTAATCCTGTCCATGCTTGTCACTCCCAAAGCAGATCTTAGCATTTTAACTCCTCCACCTCCAGCTCTGCTGCCTGTTCTTATTGTGAGCACCGCTGTCGCACTGTCGAAGCTTTTTTAACTGTAAACTGTCACAGATCCTTCCTGCCACTCGTCTCCACCATTCCAACCTGCCTGCACTCTCTACTCTTTTCCACACTCCTTATGTGGAAGCCCAATTTCCACCTGCGCCCTGTTGGGTAACAGTGCTAGTGGCAGTTGTTATTAACCCGAGCCTCTGCTAATATTGTTTCAAAAACTGTTTTACTGTATGCATACTGACTTGGCAAAAGTTTTACACTGGATGCCCTTCCTGACATAACTCACCCCATTTACCCGGGATTGGGACCAGCACAAAGAAATACACTGGCTTGTGCATCTCTAGTGGCCAGGAAATCAGAGTCTTTAATATATATGGGATCATTTTGGGCACAACCAACATTGGCACAATGGGCACCACCGCCCATTTTGGGCAGCGTGGGGCCTAGTGGTTAGGAGAGTTGGCCACAGGATTAGAAGACTGTGGGTTCAAACCCCTTACCAGTAGGTTTCCCTGAGGTACACTTGAGCAAGGTACCATCCCCATCACTGCTCCCCAGGCGCTTTCATAGCTGTCCCCTGCTACGGTGTGTGTTTGTGTGCATGGGTTAAATGCAGAGCTCCAATTCTGTTGTGGTTCACCGTGTGCGGTGCTGTGTGTGCTCACAATGACAAGAATAGTCACTTTCACTTTTTCACTCTCACGTGCCCCAATCGAGTCTTATGAAGAGTCTTCAACTGGACATTAATCTTAAAGGGCACATTTTCTCCTCAATCCTCATATCTCATTGATTTCTGACTTTCTTTTTACCTTGGATATGTTACAACGTTGAGAAAGGACAAGCTAATTTTTTTCAATAACTATGATAAATTGTTGGATGTGGAGGATATTTAGGCCCAAAGGTCATTTCTCCAATTCTTTAGCATGTAATACACAGTTTAACCACCGGAGGGCGAAAACGAAACACGAATGAAGCAACGCAAACAAAACGACGCGGCGAACTCGCTCAGCTCATGCAGGTTGCTCTTCTCTTCTCTTTTTCTTTTCTTCAGTATCAAATTTTAAAACGTTTGTTTTCTCTAATTAACACATTATTTAACATACAAACTATTTAAGTATCTAAACATTTTAAGTCATTTTTAAGGACATATTTCTTAAATAATAAAAAACATATTGTCTGCTATTTATTCTTCCGGGTTTTTTTTTTTTGTCGTTTTAATTCTGGCGTAATATTTTCCATAAAGCGTTTGGGATTTTAGCACTTAATTGCTTAATGATCTTGCGCCTCCAGGGAGGGGCGGACACGGATGCCCCGCCCACTCGATGTAGCCTTTCAAGTCCGCCTCCATTTACAAAAGCCCCGCCTCCATTCATGTTGTAAGAGTGATGAAAAAAAACAGGGAACTGACAGACCCGACAAGAAACGTCAAATAATAAGATCATATTTCTTTTTATCACTGCTTTCCTTTTCTCCTTCCCTTACTGGCGGTTTTGAAACCCCACACCACCGTGTTCTTTCCGTAAGTCAGACAGAAGATGAAAGAAGAAGAAATCAAGAGAAATGACTGATTAGTGAAAGATCCCACTTTCTCGTCTTTCCGTCGTTTCTGCTTGTCTCGCTGTTGCGCCCCGCCCCTCTGTGACCCAAGCCACGCCCCGCTCCCCGCCCCCTCGATGTGTCAGTGTTCGAGATAACCGTTACTCTCTCCGGGGAGCCTGGAAAGATTATAGGGGAGAACATGAGAGCGACCACCTCTGTGGCCTTAAAGTGGAGACCATACCGCTCAGAAACCCGGACGAGAACAGTGGGCAGCTCTGAGGAGGATGTTACTGAGGGCTCGAGTCTAGACTCCCGGAGGAGGACCTGAGAAAAGGTAATTAGCGTCAGCCCTCGGCCGCGTCCCAAACTGCAGCCTTCCACACCTGATACTCCGTAGACGACAGCGTTAGAGTAGGGCAGTCAAAGTCTGAAAAGGTGTTATTTGGGACAGAGCCGTCTGTTCTGTAAAGGCTGCCCTTTCCGTTGACGAGGAAACTGATTTGGCGTCAAGACCAACTCTGTCACTCATTTCAAGCATAAAATGGCTTTTAAATGAGATTGTGAGTCGCTTGGCATGTAATCCAGTCGCTTTTGTGACTTTTTGATTTCTTGGTGTTTTGGTTTGACTCGCGGAAAGTAAGTTAATCTTCGAGAAACAGCTCGACAGCTTTGCCAGGCCAAAGAAACTTCATTTACAAGGGAGAGTTTATTATTATTATTATTATTATTATTATTATTATTTCATTGAAGGCTCCCTCAGGAGACAGGAAGGCGAGAGTGTAGAAGGGTGGATTCTGGTGATGCAGGTGGAGGGACTGTTTTGAAATGGAGACAGAAAGAGATGAGGAGAAAAAAGAAATGGGAGGATGAAAAGAGAAGTACAAAGGAAAGAGGGGAAAAGAGAGGGAGAAAAAAATGGAAAGGATGAAATGTTGAGGAAGAAGAGGAAGGAAAACTCCTGGGAAGTCCTGAACATCTTCTGAATTCAGCCTCAGTTGTAAACAGGGGCTCGGGGGTTCCTTTTAGTGAAACTTGGTTTCTGTGCCGTAGTTTATGATTAAAAGGATTCAAAGGTTATTTAGATCCTGCGAGGCTGTTCCTGAGTGTCGGTAATGGTGGTGGAGCTGGAGAAGGTTCTGGGTTCGACTGTAGGCATTAGGAGCCCCGGTTCGACATTACATGACATTTATTCATTTAGGAAGTGAAGAGCAGCATTCAGACGACAGTCCAGTACGAGCTTTATATCAACGTTAGATGCCACCTAAAATAAAGTAACATGAAACATTAAAGTCCATTAAAATGCTCATAACCACTGTAAAGGAAACCGTTCACATCAAATCACTCTGAATGACTTTGTCCACGTCTCGACCGCTCCAAAAAGGGTTATCAGGTCACTGTTATTTATAGTATGTGGATCGGTCGCATCTGTCTGGTGTACATGAGGTCAGTATTTTTAAATATATTTTTCCATATCGACATCTCACTAGTTCAGAGCATCTTCTGGGGCAGCGGTTGCCTAGTGGTTAGTTGCCCTCGGAGTTGCCCTCGCATCTGAAGATTGTGTGTTCGATTCCCCTCACCAGTAGGTTGCCCTGAGGTACCCTTGAGCAAGGTACCGTCCCTGTCACTGCTCCCTGGGCGCTTTCAATAGCTGCCCAATGCTGCACGGTGTTTGAGTGCATGGGTTAAATGCAGAGGTCCAATTTCATTGGTGGTTCGCTGTGCTGTGACCTCGCAATGACAAGTCATCTTCACTTTTTCACTTTTTCACTTTCCCAGCCTCATCGTGCAATGATTTCACCAATAATACATAAACTCAGTATAATGGACCAGCTATCAGTAAAAGGGCCCGTGTACAGCTATGTGTCTTTTTTCCCTCTGAGTTACAGGTTTGTGCCATTTTATGTAACAAAAATTGACATTCTATTTTGCTTGACCATTTCCGATCCTCTCTTAGGAATAATATTTTTGTTCCAATCACTTTAGCTCATATAGTGCAAATGGACATTTTTCAGACATTCAAGTTTTCCACATTTTGTTGTGTTTCAGACACTTTTTTTTTTAATGGATTGAATTAAATTTCATATATTTATTAAACATAAAAACTGAAATGTATATAAATATTCATATCCTTTTCTTTGTACTGGTTGGAGCATCTTTGGTAGTCTTTAGGGAAGAATCCTGAGTTTTTGGGTTTATTTATGCTTCTCTCAATTTTCCTGGGAAACAATTAAGCTCAAACAAGCCGGATGGGGGACAACTGGTCACAGGGATTTCCCAGTCTTTTCAGAGTTGCTCTTTTGTGTCCAGGTCTGGACTGGGCCACTCCAATATTTTAACAGATTTTTCCCAAAGCCACTCTCATGTTGTTTTGGCCGAAAGCTTAAGATCGTTGTTTTGCTGAAATACAAACCTTCACCTCAGTCTGAGATCACTTTGGAAAGTGATTTCCCATGCTGCCACCACCGCGTTTTACTGTAGGGATGGTATTAATAGAGTTAAGCTCCATGTAGTGCCTGGTTTCCTCTGCGCACATTTTGAATTGTGGTCAAATAGTTCAGTCTTTGTTTGATCAGATTAAAGGATTTTGCTTCTTATGCTCTGAGAGTCGTTCATGTGCTTTTTGGGAAACTCCCATTGGGCTGTCATGTGTCTTTTGTGAACAATGGCTTTGATCTGGCTACTCTCTCATAAAGCCCTGATTGGTGGAGTGCTGCACTGATGGTTGTCCTTCTGTAAGGTTCTCCCATCTTAACAAAGGAACTCTTACAGAGTGCTTGGTTACCTGTCTCACCAAAGCTCTTGGTTGCTGATTACTGGGTTTCTGTGGGCAGCCAAATCTAGGAAGACTGTTGGTGGTTCCACTCTCTTCCATAGAATGCTACCCTGCTCTAGCATGCTTTCATTGTTGCAACAATTTTCTTAAATCCTTCCTCAGACCTGGCAAAATCCTGTCTTACAGGTCTATGGACAATTACTTGACCTGATCGCTTGTTATTCATTTGAAAATGTGTCCAGATCCTAATTATATCAAGTTGATTCAGTGAGTCAAAAGTTGTCTGCGGTCAAGTCGTAGAATGGCCATTGATAGAAGTGGGATGCAAGAAAAACCTATTTTTGCTTTGCCATGGTAGATTATTTTAGAGTTTGATTTATTTTAAGACAAGCCTGAACCAAAGGAAAACGTGATCTCAAAACTTTCCTCATGCACTGCATTGTTCCTCATTCAAAAAGCAGTCAGAGCTGCAATACTTTATTGTGAATGGGCGGAGCTGAAGGGCTATATGCTAAATAGTTGGACATATGATGTAAAAGAGTTGGGTTATGTGAGATCACAAAAACAATAAATTGAATATAAACTATTTTTGCAACTTTCCATATATGGACTGTGAGGATTGTAGAATTGATTCACATTTTCAATTATATGGGTGCTTTTAAAATGTCCATGCTTGGAACACAAAATAATGTGTATAATTTAATTACAAATAAAAATAAAATTACTCTTTATCTTTATTGTCCAGGCCAGTAACACCATGCCTTCCTGACAAATCTGCCAAGCTGGTGGTAAATATTTCTTTCCTGTTTGTATTTGGTCAGGCTGTGTGTTCCTCAGCCTCATGCATGTTTGTAAGTCTGGTTGTCAAGTTAATTGAATCTTAGACTTAAACCAGACCTCCACATTCCCTTGAGGATGAGAGGGAATTTCTGACTTTCGGCCAAGTAATCTACTTTATTCTATGTTGCTTGGAGATCCAGTGAATGTATAATTCCTCCCAGTGCAGGTTAGAAATTACTGTGGAGAGGAGGGGGTAAGAATTGCTGTGAGGATTAATAAACAGAAAGAGAAGTGGGGACAGAAGAGCAATACTTAATTTCCTGTAGCAAATGTCATTATGCTTCTAGTCGGATGCCTGCTTCCTGTTTAGACCATTGAAAAGAGAGAGAGAGAGAGAGAGAGAGAGAAATGTTCTGCTGGAAAGATGTGTCTGGAAGAAATAGATATCTGGCAAATGATGCAGAGAAGGGACTGAGAAAATGGTTTAAATGGAGAAAAGAGAACAAAAACTAGTTATAATATATTCTCCCTCCCTCCCTCCCTCCTTCTCCCTCTCATATTTATATCTTTGTTTATCACTGAGCAGATTTCTGGGTCCCTTTCAGCCAAAATAAAGGACTAGCTTTCCTTAAGGAGTCCATATCAAAATGTACTTTTCCTCTCCAAAGGGCCAGTTTTAGTGCAATTTTATGTAGTTAAAACATAATTTGTTTGATTAAACAAGCCATCTTTAATACCAAGGCTTTAAGACTGATGTATGTAACTGATGGCTCAGTAGTAGACATATATAGATATATAGATGGAAATAAGATGGTTATTGGTAAGTGACAGAAACAAGACATTTTTATATAAACAATTTAATTATACACTCTAATTTTCCTTTGTTAATGGATTAATGAAGTGTCTTATCTCTTTATCTTAATGGGAGGAGCTAAAGGCCTTCTAGGTGGATTTATTCAAATGATAACAATAAACACAAAAAATTAATCAAAAACAGGCAATTTATTTGCATATGTGAAGCATTTGGGCTTTAAAGTGAACATATTTTGAAACTTTAACAAATATTAACATTTAACAAATTTTCGTTGAAATGTTGGGAGATCACAAACTTGTACCTGTATACAAGTTACTTGTATTTCCATTTCTCTGAGTGGACCATTTGCTTTCTCAGAGAGTAACAGATAATAGAATAGAATTGGCAGTGAGTGCTGTAGGTGGTGTTCTCCTCCTAGCTTGGTGAGCTTGAAAGAGCAGAAAGCACATCCCTTGTAGCACTGTTGACATTCTGAGATGCTTTCAAGAGAAAGCTGGGCAAAAAAAACAAAAAAAGTAATATGACTAGCTGCTGTATAAAACTCAGTATTTAGGATTGACTAGAGATTGTTTTTGGTATTCATTCTGAGTTACACCAGGTCAAAACACGATGCATACATTGTTATAATTGTTGTATTTTTAACATAGGCTTATTTTGTCTTTGATGTTCCCATATGTTATTGTATACTTTCTAATGTAACTGAAACAGGGTCAAACAGAATGGTCCTTTTGTGGTCCCTTTCTGATTTCATGTTCTTAGATAAAAAAACCATGAAGGTTTGCATTATTGATATGTGCTAGCAGCAACCAATGAATCCTGCTGTTTTAAAATAACACTTTTTTTGTTTGTTTCTAGCTTGGTCATGCCTTTATTTACAGCAGCTTGTCTATATGGGCAGAGTTTGAATTCGGAATGCTGTCATGTCTTGCGTTTTCCACTTGTTCCAGGCTTAAAGTCATCCAATCTGTTTGCTAGCCCCGCTGCTAGAAAGAGAAAGTCAGAAAGAGCGTCCATTTCAAGGTCATACTGGCTTCAGAGGAAACCAAGAGCACGCTGATTAAAACTTCTATGTCAGATCACTCAGTCTAGCATAAGCATTGCTTCATTTTGGCCTGGACAACCTGAAAAGTATATAGAAAAACAGATTCAAAGTCATATTTCCAATGATATCCACTTAACTTGAACTTTTTAAAATAACTTTAGGACTTAATTTTATATTAATATGTAATACAATTATAGAATTTGTTTATGAGTAATTAACTAATTGTTCTTGACATCCATTTTTAATATCCCAGTGTTTCATTTACCAATGTTATTTGACTCCTTCTGGATTTAAAATCCTTCATAAACATTTGCTTATGTTTTAAGCCAGGAGAACTGGCCAAGCCATGCAGATACCTTGACATTTAGAAAGTAGCCTTCAGTTATTTTAGCTGTGTGCTTGGAGTCACTGTCTTATTGAACTGTCCTATTCTACCCTTTCCTGGCTGATGAAATGTAATTTCCCTCTAATATATATTGATACTTCATTTCATGACATTTAATGCCCCCATACTGTTTCCAGAGAAGAGGCCAGAAGAAGCCGAAATAATTTGAAAGTTCTATTTTTGTTTGGTCTGACCAGTTGTAAAGGACTGGTCAGAGTATAACCCAAAACTATTGTTGCTTCTCTAAATGCTTGTGTGCACCTCTCTGCCTCTTATTCAACACAGGAGTTTGTGTGAGGTGAACTTACACCTCTATTGCTTAATTTCCCAGTATACAGTTGAGGCCAAAATTATTAGCCCCCCAGGAATTATAGAACATTTTTCTAAACTTCTTCCCAATGTTTGCAGCATTGATGAAACTTGATATAAGAAAACATTCACCAGTGCTATTTAGTAGCTTCTGGTATGTTTTGTAATATAAAATACATTTTAAGCTTGCTTTATATCAAATATAGTAAAACATGGGGTGGTCCAAAATATTAGCCCCATGTGAATGTTTGCTTTCAAAACACACCTACAATAATTAACCAATCAGCTTTGAAACCACACCTGTGCAGTCAATTGGCTTCCAAACAACATTCAATCAGCATAAAAAGACTCCAAGGAACAGGGCACGTGAACACATGAGAGGGACTACTGTTACTCACCATGCCAAAGACAAAGGAAATCAGTCTGGAGCTCAGAAAGAAGATAGTGGAGGCTCATGATAAGGGGGAACGCTACACTGCCATTTCCAAGCGATTCACAGTTTCTAGAACTGCTGTACGTTGCATCATTGCCAAGTACAAGGAGACAAATTCTGTAAGAAACAAACCTGGCCGTGGCCATAAGCGCAAGATTTCAAGAACTCTGGAGAGGAAAATAGTCAGAGATGTCAGCAAGGAGCCCCGGACATCTGCCAAGATAATTGTTGCTGACCTGGCCTCTTCTGGAGTTGATGTTTCAACGAGCACAGTTGTCAATAAAATATCCTAATTAAACTTAGTGGACATTGTTTTTTATAGTGTATTTGTTTCCAAAATAACAAACACTTGTTGTTACAGTTGAGGCCAAAATTATTAGCCCCCCCTTATGAAATGAGACAACACTCTTTTTCTCTGTGAAAATGACCATTAACAACAAGTGTTTATTTTGGAAACAAATACACTATAAAAAACAATGTAATTAGGATTTAATTTAATTAGGATATTTTATTGATACACCGAGTTGAAACAAGGCAAAAATTAGACATCCAAAATTATTAGCCCCCTGGCCATTAATAGTCAATAGTGTACCCTTTCTGAACCATAACTGACAACAGTCTCTTAGAGTAGTTCTTTACTAGGTTGGCACAGGTCTCCTGAGGGATTTTGGCACATTCTTCCATTGCAAATCGTTCTAGCTGGTCCAGATTGCATGGTTTCCGAGCATGGACATTCACTTTGAGCACTCGCCACAGATTCTCAATAGGATTGAGGTCTGGGCTCTGTGCGGGCCTCTCCAGGATCTTGGTTTTGGTATACTTTAGTATCAACTGATGGACTAATTTTTATGTATGCTTTGGGTCATTGTCTTGTTGGAAGACCCAGTGACAACCTAAGCCTAGACTATGAGCAGATTTCTGCATATTCTCCCTCAAAATGTCAACATAATTTTCTTTTTTCATGATGCCATGCACCCGAACAAGGCTCCCTGTGCCTGAGGCTGCAAAACAGCCCCACAGCATGATGCTCCCACCACCATGTTTAACTGTGGGAACTGTGTTCCTAGGGTTGAAGGCCTCTCCCTTGCTTCGCCAAACATAAGCAACATCCATGTTCCAAAACAGTTCCAGTTTAGTCTCATCAGACCAAAGCACAGACTTCCAAAACTCATCTTTACCTTTCAAATGTTCACGGGCAAACCTCAGGTGGGCTGTGATGTGCCACTCTTTGAGGAAAGTGAAAAAGTGACAACCCTTGTCATTGCAAGGTCACAGCACAGCAGACAGTGAACCACAACAAAATTGGACCTCTGCACACTCAACACCGTGCAGCCGTGGGCAGCTATTGAAAGCGCCCAGGGAGCAGTGACAGGGACGGCACCTTGCTCAAGGGTACGTCAGGGCAACCTATTGGGAAGGGGTTCGAACCATCGATCCTCCAATCATGTGGCCAACGCCCTAACCACTAGGCCACTGCTGCCCTTCTGGGACGATGGCCCTGAAGCCCACCATGATGAAGAGCCCTTACAGCTGTGTTCCTTGAAACATCAACTCCAGAAGAGGCCAGGTCAGCAACAATTATCTTGGCAGATGTCCGGGGCTCCTTGTTGACATCTCTGACTATTTTCCTCTCCAGAGTTCTTGAAATCTTGCGCTTACGGCCACGGCCCGGTTTGTTTCTTACAGAATTTGTCTCCTTGTACTTGGCAATGATGCAACGTACAGCAGTTCTAGACACTGTGAATCGCTTGGAAATGGCAGTGTAGCCTTCCCCCTTATCATGAGCCTCCACTATCTTCTTTCTGAGCTCCAGACTGATTTCCTTTGTCTTTGGCATGGTGAGTAACAGTAGTCCCTCTCATGTGTTCACGTGCCCTGTTCCTTGGAGTCTTTTTATGCTGATTGAATGTAGTTAGGAAGCCAATTGACTGCACAGGTGTGGTTTCAAAGCTGATTGGTTAATTACTGTAGGTGTGTTTCGAAAGCAAACATTCACATGGGGCTAATATTTTTGACCACTGCATTTTTTACTATAGTTGATATAAAGCAAGCCTAAAAATGTAATTCATATTACACAATTTACCAAAAGCTACTAAATAGCACTGGTGAATGTTTTCTTATATCAAGTTTCATCAATGCTGCAAACATTGGGAAGAAGTTTAGAAAAATGTTCTATAATTCCTGGGGGGCTAATAATTTTGACCTCAACTGTAATTGTCATTTTCATGGAGAAATCAAGAGTATTGTCTAATTTCATAAAGGGGGTTAATAATTTTGGCCTCAACTGTAACTGTTGTTGCAACTGCCCATAGGTCATCTTGTGGCCAGTTTTAATTTATTTGCTTCTCTCTTAACTTCATTCTAATTATTTTGTAAGAAATCAGTCATATTGGGTCTGATGATCTTGTGAGGTTCTCCCATCTTCACAAAGGAATTCTGCATCTCATACGTAGTGACCATTGGGTTTTCAGTTATCACCTTTTACCCCCTTGATTATTTAGTTTGTGAGGCCTAGTAAGACATAATGCACAGGTGGACTCTTATCAAGTGTAGAGATATCTCATGCACCTTTGATAGAAGTAGGATGCACTAGAGCTCAGCTGCGAATGTCATAACAGGAGTGTACTATAATTCATTATGTTAGTCTTTTATTCAGAATAAAATTAACAAAACTAAAAATGTTTTTTTGCTTGGTCATTGTGCAGTATTCTGTATTAAAGATAAGGGGGAAAAATTTGTATTAATTAATTATAAATGAGAAAATTAGTCCCTTTTTTTTAAAAGGTTTTTTTGCAATTTAACAAAAAGGGAAAAGCTTGAACGGCTCTGAAGAAATGTCTGTGTCGAAAAATGTGTGTGAATATATCTAGGTACAGTACTGTGTAAACGTCTTTGGCACCTATGTAGATAGTTTGAAAGCTTCACAGCAGTGAGATTCTTTCTGCCAGCAAAAACATATTTAACAAAATACACTTTGATTCATTCACTCCAGGTATTTGATGACTAAAAGTAGTCCTGGATGTCTACGAGAATATTTTAATGAATAAACTTATATACAATATCTCACAAAAATGAGTACAAACCTCACCTTTTTGTAAATATTTGATTATGTCTTTTCATGGGATGACACTTTGATACAGTGTAAAGTAGTCAGTGTACAGCTTGTATAACAATGTAAATTTGCTGTCTCCTCAAAATATCTCAGCATACAGCCATTAATGTCTAAACCACTGGTTTACAAAAGTGAGTACACCCCTACGTGAAAAATGTCCACATTGTGCCCAATAATCATTTTCCCTCCCTGGTGTCATTTGACACTTTAGTGTTGCAAGGTCTCAGGTGTGAATGGGGAGCAGGTGTGTTAAATTTGGTGTTATCCCTCTCATACTGGTCACTGGAAGTTCAACATGGCACCTCATGGCAAAGAACTCTCTGAGGATAAGAAAAAAAGAATTGTTGCTCTACATGAAGATGGCCTCGGCTATAAGAAGATTGCCAATACCCTGAAACTGAGCTGCAGCACGGTGGCCAAGACCATACAGTGGTTTAACAGGACCGGTTCCTCGCCGTGGTCGACCAAAGAAGTTGAGTGCACATGCTTAGTGTCATATCTAGAGGTTGTCTTTTGAACATAGACGTATGAGTGCTGCCAGCATTGCTGTAGAGGTTAAAGGGGTGGGGGGTCAGCCTGTCAGTGCTCAGACCATACACTGCACACTGTACCAAACTGGTCTGCATGGCTGTCGTCCCAGAAGGAACTCTTCTAAAGATGATGCACCAGAAAGCCTGCAAACCGTTTGCTGAAGACAAGCAGACGAAGGACATGGATTACTGGAACCATGTCCTGTGTTCTGTTGAGACCAAGATTAATTTATTTGGTTCAGATGGTGTCAAACGTGTGTGGCGGCAACCAGGTGAGGAGTGCAAAGACAAGTTTGTCTTGCCTACAGTCAAGCATGGTGGTGGGAGTGTCAAAGTTTGGGGCTGCATGAGTGCTGTCGGCACTGGGGAGCTACAGTTCATTGAGGGAACCATGAATGCCAACATGTACTGTGACATACTGAAGCAGAGCATGATCCTCTCCCTTCGGATCAAAGTATCATATCTTCAGCGTTGTCCTGTTTAAGCGCTGTTTGTATTCATTTTAATGTTACTGTTTTACAGAAAAAAAACACTGCTCTTAATATAATTTTGTCCTGTTCCTCAGCCTTTTGCATATAAATGTACACTTTGAGTCAAATAACATATGCATACTTTTTGAGTGTATATATCCTTTGGATGTGTGTTAAAAGCATCTAAATGTTTAATGCCCTCACTGTATTGAAAGTATTTGTTTTCAAAAACAAACAAGAAAAGGTCATCAGTCTGTTATATACTGCAAGAGATAAACATGGCTCAACCAAAAACGATTACATTTTCTGCCTTTGCTTAATATAAAGTATAAGCATTGCTTACCTTGAACATTAAAAGAAGTAATGGTTGGCTCCATTAACTGACACTTAGCTGACAGTCCTGTGCTGCTGCTCTGAGGGATTAGATATCATTGATTTCCCTGAGTGAGCAGTCATTCGTCCCCAGTTTTACCCTTGAGATCCTGTTGACAGTGTGTTTTGTCCTTCTTTGTTTGTGTATAGTCTTTCCCATGGGACGGAGCAGCAGAACTCCAGAGGTGTGGAGATGTTCAGAAAGAGGCCTCCCCCAGGTAGGTATCTCTCTTAGAAATTCTGACTTTGATACCAATACCAATTATAATGTCATTGTAACACCACCCACTTTATATTATCATATGGGTCATTCTGGCTTAATGCAACAAATGCTCCTCGCTTGACAAATTTAGGAATTAAACGAAGACATTTAGTTCACCCCTTACATTAACAAAATTGCTTTGTCAGCCTTTAAAATAGGCCTGTACCTTTGCAACAGTAACAGCTAGACACCTAAAAAAAAAAACATTATTCCAGTTATGAATTTATTTTCCTTGTAGCATGTACCCAGTTTAAGATAAAACAATTGATAACATGTCTTCCTTTTCAATATTGAAAATATGAACACCAAACGTTCTGCATATATTCACTCCACACCCTACAACAACTCTTGGTATTTTTCTCAAATTTGTTGAGATGTGTACTACAGATCCCAAAAATAATCATGAATTTTCATATTGGTGTTCCTGCTACAACTCCAAAATCTCAAGGGGTAGTAAAAATATTGTCACATATTGTCATTGTATCATTTGAAAGTTCTAGGTTTCCTTTACAACATATTAAAAACAGAGTGGTGCTTTTAAGGGTTTAACTGAGTACATGACAGTGATCATTCAGTAATTTCCCTTGTGTTAGGTAATATATTATTTTTAGACTAAATTTATTCTTCAGAACAACATGTGTAAAAGGAAATTTTCCGACCTAGAGTGGACCTAGAGTGGTCCAAGGAAGGACAACGTGCAGCACTGTCATATGGTTTCCATGGTTCACTGATGCATGATGGGGAGCAACTACTATCCTCTCTGGTCCAAAATTGGACCATGGAACAATGGAAGAAGGTGGTTTGGTCTGATGAATCACAATGTCTTATGCATCATATTTTGGGAGTTGTTGGAATGGGGATGTATAATTGGAAGAAGCAAGCTGGTGAAGACAATGTCATGGTCTGTGTAACATTCTCCTTGGAAACCTTGGATCTTGGCATTCATGTGGTTTGGTTATCAAGAAAATCAATCTCATTGTCTATTAGCACTGGCCTCCACCATGATGATGCATTATGCTACAGTGTAAAGGGGATTGTGTTTGAGGAACATGACAATGAATTCAAGGTGTTGACTTGCTCTCAAAGTTCCTCAGATCTCAATCTGATCAAGCATCTTTAGAATATACTGAGCATTTGAGGCCCCACCTTGCAACTTATAGTATCTGCTGCTAATATATTGGTGCCAGATACAAGAGCACACCCTCAGAGGTCTTGTAGAATGCATGTTTTGATGGATAAGAGCTGTTTTGGTGGCATAAGGAAGACCTAAACAATATTAGGTGCTTTTTAATGTTATGAATAATGGACATATAACCTACTACTACAATGATTTGTAAACACAACTTTTTATTCTTTTGTTAAATATGTCCATTCAGGCATACATTAGCTCAGTAAATCTGTTTTTCATGAAACATGAATTTGTTGTTTGGAAGCCACTTACAAAAAGGTTTTTTACATTTAAAAAATTATTGGAATACATCTGGAATTATAGGCACCAAGTGAGAAATCCTTTTTCACTGAGTTACTGGTTCTACTTTCATTTCGGTACAGTTTCAGCTGTTACTTGAGAAAAGGGTATCAGTATGGAAAATTACTTTTTGTCATTGTGCCTTTATTAGAAATAGAAGATTTTCATTATTACTGTTATTTTCCCTGCAGGAATCCTACAAAGATCAGTCCATAATTATGTTACAGATCCTTCAGTAATTTGACAAAGAGTGTTGGCAGCTAAGAATCTGCAGGCATCTATGGAACTTGATTTTAGTTTTTGGTAATGTGTCTATCACAAGAAAGAAAAAAAAACAATTGAATGAGAAACCAATGGGCTCTTCAACAGAAAAAACTTTTTAAAAAGTTTGCTAAACAGTTGGTGTGGAGATGGAAGGTGCCAAAAGCCTTTAAGGAAGGCCCTGTCCCAGTTCTCTGTGCCTAAATACCTACACTTTTGTGTTAGTGTGAACTAGAAACCTCATAAAATGTCCTGTGAGAGCTGAAGGAGCAGTAGCACTGTGCTGAGGTCTGCCGATTGTCAAGAACGTATTCCTACAACAAGCATACTTGGCATACATTCGTGAAGCTCTTGCTTTCTGGATATTTTGTCACTAGCCCAGGGCTTAGCCATAGTTGAAGGTGATAAAATGTAGGTTCCATTTTCAGCCTCCATACTGAGACAGGAGGTTCAGTGCAAGTGTGAGGCAGAGTTGTATGTTGCCTACTACCCACGAGAAGAGTATCTGAGAATCGGGCATCACTGCCTGAGGAAGGCTTTCATCTTGAGGAAGTTGTGCTTTAAGGTACTTCTGCAATAGTGGTAAAATAGATTGTTTTGCCTCCCTTCCTGTTTAACAAACCATTGTGTTGTACTGGCACATTGCTTTGCGGCCTGTGAAAAAAAGGTTGGTGCTAAACCAGGAAGACATTCCTGCCCTGCAGCATCTACGTCATCCTACAATGCAAGCATGGGTCAGATAAGGCCTGCTTAAAACCTTTCACATTGAGGCACCAAGAATAGAGTTTTTTGACCTGGTGCCAGACATAGTTGCACGGTTGAATTCAGCATTGTGAACCAAAAATCCACTATGAATAGCTTCAATAAAAAATGTTAGCTTAATGATGGAGACAATAACGTCAGACTGCCAGACATTTCCTAGGCGCACTCTAAATTATTGGCTGCAACTAAACAGACAAGAATCAAGCATAGACACAGACACCTGGGGCAGCAGTAGCCTAGTGGTTAGGGGAGTTAGCCACAGGATCGGAAGATTGTGGGTTCAGACCCCTTACCGGTAGGTTGCCCTGAGGTACCCTTCAGCAAGGTCACTGCTCCCCAGGCGCTTTCATAGCTGCCCCCTGCTGCATGGTGTTGGCATGGGTTAAATGCAGAGGTCCAATTTCGGTGTGGTTCACTGTGTGCTGCGCTGTGACCTCGCAATGACACGAATAGTCACTTTCACTTTAAGAAGTCCAAAGTCTCAAGACTGAAACTTTTGTTCTTACTTGAATTTCCAGATTCTCATTTGGAGTAGCGTGACACAAAAAATCATTCACACCAGTCCACTCTGGATTATTATTTACAACTGAATGTTTTTATTGTGTAAAAAATTTAGAGAAGTTGGTGGCATTTCCCTTTAGATTGTGTTTCCAACGCTAATTAGTGACCAATTGCCCTGCAATTGTGCCCTGTGTGCGTGTGTGTGAGTGTGAAGGAAAGACAATACTGCAGGGCCACCTGGGTGAGTTGGCAAGGAACATACTTAATATTTAGCAGGCTGAGGTGGTTTACTTCTCTCACTGCTGGATGATCTCACACACATAGAGAGAGACCATCCGCACGTGTGCAGCCACCTGAGCGTCCCCGCCTTCTGCTCCCGATTCCCCCAGAAAGGCGGGATGTCCAGCATCTGCAGAGCTGTAAGGAGCTCTGCTGGTTCTGAGTGTTTCAGCTTCGTTTACAACACTGAGCTAGGGCCACGTGGCTGGAAGTTGCCCCGGCAACCTCCTCCGCCGCTTCTTATTGGTTGCTGCCGCGGCCAATCAAAAGCATGGCGATTATGTCAGATATAAACATGTTGGGAACGACGTGGCCGAACGCGAACTCCCCATCCACTTTCAGAATGGACACAAATGAGAGACAGACAGAGGCGAACATGGGACCCAACGACCCCTAGTGAAGCCCCTCGCAGACACCTTGAAATATGAGTGTCGAAGCTGTAACTCGATCACGGCCGCGGTGAACGTGTCGGTTCGGTCCGGTCGCGTTACTTTCGTCCAGGCTCAGCGGAGCCGGGCGGAGCGACCTCCACGACTCTGCGGCAGAAAGCCGGACAGACCGGAGCCGTGTCCACACCTGACCTTCACACCCTTTACAGCATGTAGGAGCCCAGAGTCCTGCTCTCTCCGGTCACGATGACGATTCCCAAAGACATTCCAGACAAGTGGTTCCCCGTCGTTCTCCCGCTGAAATGGAATAAAGAGGGACTTCCATGCAAGGCAAAGATTACAAAAAGGAAAGGTACAGTATGTACCTTTTTATATTTATCATTTTATACGGTTTATTTAACCGTATACATAATTTTTTTAAAAACATTTTTATGCATTTTCATTTTGTTTTTTAATTAATATCATATACAGTATAGTACACACACACACACACACACACACACACACACACACACATAGTTTTATATATATGTTTTGTATACATAAACAGAATTTTACACACACGTATGTAAAATTCTGTTTGTTATCTTTTAACTATATATATATATATATATATATATATATGGTCACTGTCACCTTGCTAAACAGATCAGCCTTTTCATAATAAATGTTTCATAAATTTGTGCTTGTTAACTCTTGGTGCCTCACTATTATCTCTGTTATCTACTATTAACTATTGTCATGAGTTCATGTCATCCCACCATGTCAATAAATTTCTGTATTCTTTTTCCATGTATGTGTTTTTTTGTATTCATTGTCTCAATGACTGTTTCACAGTAATCACCATAAGTATGTGTGTGTATATGTGCAAGTGTGTGTTTGTATTTGTGTCCTCCTACAGTCTTGTTTATGACAATCTGGCTCACTTCCTCCAATATTTTGTCTTTACAGTATGCTTTTAGATCCATATCTCATTTACATTTTATATCATATTCTTGCAATACACAAACAAGCTGTAGCTTCACCCTTTAACATCTTTCAGAATGTCACCTTCATGTTTTCCAATATAAAACTTGTGATTGCTTCGTAAGGACAGATATTTGTTTATCAGCAACATGGTGTGCATTTTCTTTCATTTCACTTTGGTCCACCAGTGACGTGTGTCCATCATTGTGCTCCGAAGGGTAACTGATGTCCTGGCTGAATGTCAATGATGTAATAGGCTTGAGGTCTGCAGAATTTCTTCTGTTATGTAGCATTATGTTACTTCCACCCCTGCAGTTCCCAGCAGTGACTTATGCCAGAATGACGACATTCAAAATAGGGGGCATTCAGAATTTTGTATTCTTGGATGTGAGTTTCAGTGTTCTTATTACATCAACTGTTTGTCCTGACAGACGCAGTAGACTTAAGATGGGCAGTCCGCAGCTGCTAATGCGGCATGAGCATTCCTCATACAACCTTACAACATTTTTAATTTCAAATAAGAAATGTGGCTTAAATGTAGCGGTCTTAGAATATCTGTTTTAGTTGAATGTCTATTACAGAGAATTCCAGTTCTTTACTCACAAACAATAAAAAGGTCCTGCAAATAAAATCTTCTACCTAGGCTCAGATCTAAGTTTTGGGAACAGGTGACACTCAGTGGTATTCCAAGGCTAGAGCAACAATACTTTTTTCATTTTTGTTAGTTACCATCATGATTCACCATTGCCTTTGACAGCTTGGAGAGGCAGTGTCTTAAAAAAAATATGTCAGTTGGAACATCTGGCCATTACGCCTGCAGGAGCTCATATGATACCCATTCTCAATCTTTAAAAGTGAAAGTGACTATTGTCATTGTGAACACACAGCACTGCACAACACAGCACTGCACAGCACAGCATACAGTGAACCACATCATGCTGCATTTAACCTAAACAAAGTACCACACGGTATATCCATACATCTAACCTCTGAGGAGCAGTGTTCGGGATGGTAGCTCAAGGATACTTCTGGGGAACCTGCTGGTCTGTAACTTGAACCCATGACCTTCCAATTATGGGGCCTAGTCATTAACCACTAGGCCACCATTACCCCATATACATCAGTATGTAGTTGGTCTCCCTTTGCAGCTGTACCAGTATCATCTGTTTTGGAAAGACATTCCACAAGATTTTGGGGTGGAAATGTTTGCCCATTCATTCAGAAGAGCATCTGAGTTCAGGTACCTGTTCTTGCTTTATACATTGGGGCAGAGGCATGCTGAAACAAAAAAGCTCCTTCCCCAAACTTTTCTCTCACATTTGGAAAGCATAGGAAGCGGACTATCTATGACCTATGCCTACACATGAAAAATAACCTCATTCAACCCCCCACCAAACTTTCCTGTTGGCACAAGACATTCAGGCAGGTAATGTTCTCCTGACAGCCTCCAAACCCAGAGTCATCAGTCAGAAATCCAGAGAGAGAAGCATAATTCATCATTCCATAAAACATGTTTCTATGCTTCAGAGTCTAACGGCAGTGTGCTTTACACCACTTCCTCCAGTGGTTGGCTTTGAGCTGAGGTTAATGGCAGATTTTGGAGCGGTGCTGTTGAAAATGAAGTGAAAGTGACCAGCTACTGAAAGCTGCCTGGGGAGCAGTGACGGGGATGGTACCTTGCTCAAGGATTACCTTAGGACATCCTATTGGTCCAGGATTCAAACCCACAACCGTCCTGGGGCCAACTCCATAACCAATAGGCCACTGCTGCTAAAAACACCCATGTTATTGGGCTAACACAACATTCCCTACTGGGTTATCCCATTCTGTTATTTTTACGTGGTCTGTATAGTCTTTTTTTAAGGTGAGTTATGTTGTTAATGCTTCAACTTAACAATAATACGACCATTTTACCATTTACCATTTTACGACCATATACGACCGATACAGTTCACTGAGGAAAGATATTTATTGAACTGGTTTTATACTTGGTTTTGCCCTTAAACACACCTTTTGATTAAGAGCTGTATCCTGATACTTTTGCTCATATAGTGTACATTGCATGCAGTGTTTTTCTTTAAAAGGCAAAAAAGAAAATCAAATTTTTAATAATTCTCATTGTTTATTTTAATAATTCTGTTTGCACTGGTGCAGCACAAATCCAGTTACTGATAAAGCAGTGTGTAGTTTGGCAGGCTTGCTACTTGCCTAACTTCACCATCTAACATTAGCTGGTGTTTACTGGCTCGTAGTTTTGCTACATATGCTCCAGTATAAGACTAAAGATGCAGCTAAACTACAAAATGGTAAAAATTGCCAAACATTTTGAGTCATGTCAGCTGTGAACGCTGTTCAAGGAGGCTGTAAGCCACATATATAAATACTGCTTTCAGTGGTGGTGCTAACCCAACACACACACTTGACTAAGCTGAAGGTACGCACCAACAACTTACGTTGTAGCCAAAAGGTGAGCAGAAATGCATTGAGTTTAGAATTTTACAGTTATAAGAACAATCACATTCAAGAAAGAACATATTATTTTGATAAAAAAAAAAAAATTCTGTATTTTGTCTGTATTTCACTACTGTCTAAATTCCACATTCTAGTTATTGAATTATTGAATTTAGTTTTAGAATTAGAATTAAGTTTACTGTTGAACTAAAGAATGAGGGTTTAATTCTAAATTAATTATGCAATGCTTTTAAATTGTTATTATTATATAGATTGTTGGGAATGGACTTTCCATATGCAAAATATTTGCATGTGCTCCTATGCCATGTTTCATAGGTGGGAAAAGCTTTGTTTGCTGAAATGCATTGTTTAAAATGTTTGTCTTATCTGTCCACACAACATTTTTCCAATAGAGTTTTGGTTTTAGTAAACTGTAAATGGGCAGGAATGCTCTTTTTGAAGAGTACGGGTGCAGATGGTTTTCCTCACGCAGCCCTACATGCACACAAATTGTTCAGTGTTTTCCTGATGGTGGACACATGAATATCGATGTGAGAGATGCCTTTAGTTGCAGAGAAGTTACCCTGGGTTTCTTTGTAACCTGTTTGATTTTTTTCTTGTTCTTGAGAGAGTTCTGTAACCTTTAAAAGGCTTATAGCCATCAGCAACTCTTTTCTAAAGTTCTCAGAAAACTCCTGTAATTTTACTATAATACACCTCTATTAATATGTGCAGTGATCAGTACAGTGATGGTGGTCTAGTGGTAGGATACTCGCTCTGGATGAGAGCGTCTGCTAAATGCCATTGCAATGTAAATCAATTGAACTGCTAATCCAAGACATTCACATGCATTCCCAGATGTTTTTGCGCTCATGAATATGTGATATTGAATACTTTTTCTCAATAAATATTTTAAAAGTATATTTTTGGCATTAGGGTTACCTAATCCTCTTGTAGGACTTGAATTGCAATGAAAATCAGATTAATTTCTAGGTCCTATTGAAGCAGATAGTTAGAAAAATTAGTGCAAATAAATGAAGAGGCCTTATTCTCTCTGAGTGGGTAAGTACAACACTCCTGAATACAACTGGAGGATGGTGTTCTTCTCCAAGTGTGAGCTGTATGATGTTGAGTGGCAGTTTGACACCAACTGACATTGGTAAGAGAGAACAGCCACAACTAAGCTGGGGAGAATATTTGGTAAAAAAAATTTTTTTTTTAAATCCAGCAGAGATTTGTTTACAAATGAAGGCCATACTGCAAGAGATATATTCTCCTACCGTGTGGACATTTCTGTCTGACTCTCCCAGTTGGCTTAGATTGAAGTGAGTCAGCATGGCTTTGTACAGTAGTGCTGAAAAGCACCTACACTGAGCTCATTTATGCACTTACATTAACACTGATATGCATCAGCACTTCTTGCTTGTCCTTAATCATATTAGATGATTAAAATGTACTACATCATCTCATTAAAAAGACGAAATTGTCATTTTCTACTAATCTTGTGTTATGGATTTTCATCTACCTTTAAAACAGCTCCTGCATTCTGATGACGTGACTATGCATCAGCAAGAAAGGGAATTTTTATTTATTTATTTATTTATTCATTTATTTTTTAGCAAACCTAATACATAATTACAGCTAGTTCACTTTTAAACTATGCTTTACATATCATTGTCAAATTCCTATTCTATGTTTAATATACAGGCCAGTAAGTAAACACACTCTCTCTTATTTTAATGAGGGATTACTGATTCCTTGTGTGGAAGTGCACTGAGAGGTAATGCTTATTAAAAGTGGGGAATGATTAGGACCAGTTATCACTTCAACACCAGTCACTCGACTATGATCTCTCAGACATTCATTATGCTATTTTTAGTGAGTCAGAACCTACGCAGTGCTGTGGTTTACCACTGTTTGCATATGTAATCTGCCAATTTAAAGTTAAGCTTATCTTGTAAATGTTCTAGACAGCACAGAACAGGTTTAACATCATCTCTCTGTTTTTATATCAGTCACACCACCCGTTCAGGTTTGAATCATTTTCTAAACTCTTGGTGAGAACTAATTAGATTTTCTTCTCTTAGTTAGCAGATGCACTTGTTGGATTGTTGGGCAGTAAATAATTGATTCAAAATCATGCCCTGAACTCACGTATTTGGCAAATTAGATATTTGTATTGTTTATAGTTTACGACAATACAAATATCCTATTGCACTTGCTTAACTCGAGCCCATCATTCCAGTGAGGATTAGATAAGAAGACTGGATGGACAGAAGCATAAAAGCCTCCATAGAGGGAGAGGGTAACAGGGTACAGAAACTGGTGGGCACACGTGAGCCGACTATCAGAAGATGATGAGTCAGGGTAGAGAAGCACGTGCACAGGCACACGGCAGAAAGAGTGAGGTTAAAACGGGACAAGGCAAGGAAATGAATTCCAAGTCAGAATTTCTCACAGTGGTAGTGAATGAAACCTGAGTTTAACGCTTCTGAAAAGCTCAAGCTTGATGCTTAAAACATTATATTGCAGTTTTATTTTAAGGATTCTATGTTATTTTAATGTGTGATATTTCAAAAAGATGCCATGCTGGAGAGACACATGCATCTAAATCTTAGAATTACGCAGAAAAATAATGAATACTTGAGGCCATTTTGATCTAAATGTTAGCCTAAAATCAGCCCTACTTACCCCAAATGTATTAGATTATTCAAGATGTTTAGTGTCTGAGATTTGTTTCTTTAGTTCTTTACGCTGGAGATATAAGTTTAATTTAGCAAACATGTACTCAAAATGCACTTAGTGTTTGTTCATGCACACTTCCCTCTAACTGAATAAAAAAAAAAACCTCACTCTTTTGCAGTAACACATTGGTGTAAGGGCACTATAGAGCTTTATGGAGCACATTTGAGAGCATCACCCTTTTTTATGATCTTGTTGATGAGTAATTGTTGCAACCTGGTTTTAAATCTTTGTTCATAGTTTTTTGTTGTTGTTGCTATTTAAGCATTTAGTAAATGCACTACAGATGTTAAGTGCATTTCTGCTGATACATTGTTGACCCATCACATGCTGGTCAGTTTTAGAGCTGTGCTGCCGTGCCAGAACTCCTTGAAGGACCTGAATCAAAGCAAATCCACCCCCTTTGTCATAGGCTGTTTTTCACAGCGGGAGCACATGCTGCGGCCTGGGCCACTGCAGCTATTGCGTGTAGCTGTCCTTGGCTGCATTAGTAAAGGGCAGGGTGTTTAAAAGTGCTTAATGGCCCAGTTTAAGGGGCAGCTATTGCTGGGAACCGGCACTCTGCCATTATGTCATCGACAGCCAATAGCCAGGTGCTGTACAGTGGGATTCTGAGATGGTGTTGATTTTCATGGGAGCTGATTACACAGAGGGAGAGAGAGAGAGAGAGAGAGAGAGAGAGAAGGAAAAGGAGACATGACCTTGAGCCACACGAGAGAATGTGACTGAATAAGGAGAATGGGAGAATCATACTGTGAGGCACCAAATGGACTCATTACTCACAGTTAGCATCAAGATAATTCTTACATTTGCCTTTTATGGATGTAATTAAGTTTGAATCGTGGATCAGTCTGAAATTTCAAGATGGATCCATTTCCTATGGGGTCACTTCCTAAATGAGATCATAGCATTTGTGTATGTCAATATTTCTATTTGTATGTATCAGAGGGCTGGACTCAAGACGTATCCTACCTGAGACTTGACTTTGACTAAACCAGTGTTTCCCGGAGTGGGGTGCACTCACAAGATGAAATTTTTTTTTTTTTTTTTTTTTTTTAAATCTAAAACAAACTTTTAAAAGTGGAATTGTTTTTAATTTTGCTTGCCCTTCACAACAACATTCTTGTTTAATGCTGGTTTCATTGATTTGACATCAATTAAGACGAAATACAGTAAAAGCTAGGCTCTCTTGAAAAAGATCTAAGACGTAAACTGCAGTTGCGTCAAATATCACTGAGCTGCGCAGAGATGCTGAGGCATCCCTCACATTAACATAGGTCAGCACTGCCATTTATCCACTGACATTAGTGTAACTACTGGCTAGTGGGGGGAGGAAGTTGTCAACTTAGTAGGAGGTGTGTTACCTAAAATGTTAGCTATTTAGCTAATATTAGATAGCAGCGATGGGCTCTTTCTAAATGTTCTTAACAAAAAATAAATAACATCTACTAATGTTTCAGCCTATTTGTTTTTGTGCAACTAGTCATAAACTATAGTTAGTCTTTACTTATTTTATTTTGAAGATATGTGAGGCAAAGCATGAGAATCCAGTTTCATCTCCATAAGCTGAAACCAGCTAAATGAGAATCAATGTCATAAAATCTTCACTCAGCACATAAAGGAATACAGGACGAATGTAGAGCTTAATAGTTAGCTCAGTTCAGTTCTTCAGTTCATTTGTTCAGTTTGCTTTGTACTCTCTAGTTTTGGTTACTGCTTCAGCACAAACACACACACACACACACACACACACACACACACACCCACACGTGTGTGTGTGTGTATAAAACATGCAATATCGGTGTTTTCATTAATCAAGTTATTCACATAATCCAACAAAAGTTCTAATTAATTTTGCCATTTTAATGACATTGATTGACCAAGATGTGTTAAAGTATCTGCATTTTATCTTTGTCCTGGACTTGACCTTTTTGCTACCTTGAACTTGAGCTGTTGTGTCAAGACTTTTTACACTTGGATGTTGGTGACTTCTTCCCTTCCTTGTTGAAGGTGTAAGAGAGCTGTGGGTCGTGTCTGGTTTTGGCCTGTGCAAAGCTCAGACAGTGCCAAGTGGCCTTTCAGCAGGAAACCACAGAGAGTGTGAGTAATTTAGAGCAGGACCAGAGTAGGTGTGAAGTTGACATTTGCAGAGCAGATGCTGCTCAGGGCGGTGCATGCAAGTGCTTTACCTTTTCTACAGCCTTGGTCATTATTGCAGATGTTCTCATGACATCCAGAAATACTTTCAGCTTCTGCTAGAGACCCATTTGTTCTGGCTTGTGCTGCACCCATTAGTGTTGTCGCTTCATGCCAAAAGTGAAATTTACACAATTTCCCTTTAATTGCTACTTTAGGCTCCTATATATTAGCAAACATGACTTTGTTGATTGACTACATCTGGGGGGGGGGGGGGGGGTTCTTTGTTTGATTTGTGCTGGCTTTAGCCAGAAACAGTTTGCGTGTGGTCTGTGTTCTGTTTTTCTCTTTCATCCTGTGCGTAATCAGGTCAGCCTGTTTTTAAGACTCTCATTAATATTGCAGCAGCACAGAGGGAAGGTGCCCACCTTGCATTTTGTCCATGCACACAGGTAGTGGGGCTGCCTGTTCTCTGCTATCAAATTAAATGGAAGCATTGAACTGAATTTTAGGCCAGTTCTGTTAACGTAATCTTTGAGGTATGAGGCTGAAACATGATGGCAAGAAGTATACACATAACTGCTGTCCACAGATTAATATTTTACTCTTTTTTGGCAATTTGTTATGTGAGTGTTAACAACTTTTCCTACAAATTGTTTCAGCTGAATTTGGCAGACCTGAAGCTGAACAACAACAACAACAACAACAACAAAGCTGAGAGTGTTCCCAGTAATGTTTTAGCAACACTAGTTAAAGGAGTTGATGTTTCTCCTTTTAACCATTATTTACATTTACATATACATTTACAGCATTTAGCAGACGCTCTTATCCAGAGCGACTTCCAATTCCTAATTACAGGGACAATCCCCCTGGAGCAACTTGGGGTTAAGGGTCTTGCTCAGGAACCCATTGGTAGTAGCACTAGAGGTGGGATTCGAACTTGGGACATCCAAGAGGTTCCAGAGGTTCATTGGTAAGTACCCTACCACTAGATTACCACCACCCCATTATTGTTCTCTGCCTCTGTATGTATGTATATGAATCACAACACACTGTACACACCACAGTGAGACATTTGTTTTTTTCACTGGTGCATATAAGCAAGGCAGCCCACAGCAGGTCTTCCGTCTGAAACTGGCCGTGGGGGTTATTTTAGTCATCCTAATTGTTGATTGTGCAGAGCTGTGGATTTTTTTTTTTTTTTTTTTAAATATATATAAAGGTGATTTTTTAAATTTTTTTATGAAGAGGTGAAGGCACTGTATGTATCAAGGCATCAGTCATAAATTTGATATTCTGTTCTCTCATTAAAATCCATTTAGTGGGTAAAAGGGTAAAACTTTTTTTATTTATTTATAAAAACTTCATTTTTGTTGTTGAATAATGTACTTATGAGCAGCATATTTAATTAAATTAATCAGGCCATACAGGTAGTGTGTGTGTGTGTGTGTGTTTGTCACTTTTTCCTAAGCATTTCATTGCTTTTTTAACCCTACTCTGCAGTTGTGTTAGTTTATGTGATCGGTCACAGACTTAGTAAGTTGAATGTTAAATTTAGGTGCATTGTGAGCACATATTGTGACTTTTCAAGGCAAGTGCTATACCTGTGCTCATTCCTGTATCTGACAGCTTTGCTCTCGCTTTGGACTATTGTTTACTTAAAACCAGTGCACAAATGGTCCCTAATTGCACATGACATTTCATTAACTGGACACTGCACTATGCGTGTCATTGATGCTGATGTACAGGCTCATATTCTGATTCACGCTTACTCTCCTGTATTAGTCTTGCTGGAAAATAGTGTGACTCAGTGATCATTACAATCATTCAGAACTCCTTCCACTGACAGGATGCGGCCAGACAACATTAGCTGTGAAATGATGGGGAAGAGTGATGTCTTTATTGGGTCCATAGATTTTGAAATAGCCAACAAAGGCCAAGTGTCGCAGTAATAATTCATTTAAGGGATTTGTTGTTGCAATATAATAAAATGTGCAATACATGATTCAAATATTATTATGATGTATCAGCCAAACAATGTAGGTAACATTGTAAGCTGTGGTTCCTATCCAGGTATGGATATCAGCCAGTATCAGCCAAAAATGAGACAAATTCAATCCAATAATAAATTTACCCTTAAAGCAGGGGGCAGCTATTTTAATCACCCCAGGACAAGTGATGGGGATGGAACCTTGCTCAAGGGTACCTCAGGGCAACTTACTGGTCTGGGATTTGAACCCACAACCTTCTAATCCTGGGACTTAGTCCCTAACTACTAGACTGCCAATGCCCCATTATGACAGAATTAAGTGGATTGGTATAGTTATATGTATGTTGTATGAGTATTTTATTATTTCAGACTATTAAGAGACTGCGAGCTGAAGTTCTAAATGCCCTCTGGTTTGTGCCCTTTTAGCCCTAGAGGAACAGGGTAACCTTGCAAAAGCTTTGTCATGGATCTAGTCAAGCTATTTCAAAATTTAATTAAATGATTACATTCAAAATAGCTTAGCCATACAGCAGCCAATTAGCAAACCATAACTTTGTTTTATAATGCTCTTTTTTGTGTTGTCTCTTGTTTTGCAGAAGAGGAAAGGAGGGTCCGAGCAAATGACAGGGAGTACAACGAGAAGTTCCAATATGCGGTGAGAATGAGAGAGAGAGAGAGAGAGAGAGAGAGATATAAAGTGGGGAAGAATCACTGGCCACTTTATTACAAACACTGTCCACTGTTGAGATGTATAATTAGTTATGCTGCCTGTTGCACAAGTTATCAGCCCCAATTATTCTTCATTCTTAATCGGTAAATTTCCACTTGGCCATTGTGTGGATGTTTGAACCATTAGTAAGAGTCTGTTGGATACAAATGATTATGCATATGTTAGTGTCACTGCAAGGTTGAGAGGCATATACGACCCAAAAACACTCAACCAAAAGTGGCCTTGTGGTCAGAAACTAGCCCTTCATCAAGGCCTAGGGTAGACTAACACACTTACAGACTTACTGCAGTCTGTAAGGGGTTTCTGAAAAGTGGCCACTTAGTATATGTTTGACTCCTTACTCATTTTACTCTGAAAACTAGGATTTAATTAGCAATTTCTCTACTCCTCTGCCTCTGCAGAATAATTGCATCATGACCTCAAAGTATAACATCATCACCTTCCTGCCAGTCAACCTGTTTGAGCAGTTCCAGGAAGTTGCCAACACCTACTTTCTGTTTCTTCTCATACTGCAGGTACCCACACTTTTGTGTTTTTTGAAAATGTTGTTTTTATAAAGCTGTAAAGCTGGCAAATCAGGGAGATTTAAATTGTAGCAATGTAAGAGTAATGCATTTTTTATTAGATTTAGATGTGTGTCTGTGTTGCAATGTAAAATTCGTAACTTTTTTTGACCATTTGGTGAAGTTACAATATATCATATATTTTTCCCAAAATAGGAAGCAAAAATAAGAAGTGGATGAAAATGTTCGCTTTGTTAATATATTCATGTTTGCATTTTTCATTCTATTGCAGCTTTCAGCTATAACAAAAATGAACTTTACAGTGTCCAGATCTATCACTCTAGCCAGAATGAATCATATGAGTCAATGATACTGTACACTATGATATGGCATTATGCACTGTTGTATGCAAATACTATAATGTAGCATTCTCAGATATGTAATATTGGATCACTTTCCTCTATAAATATGACTGTTGTTGTCTCAGTTTGTTTAAGCTTAAGGCATCTAATGATGTGTTTGGTCATGATATGAACTATTTTTATATTGGAATGTTTGAATACCACTGTTTTAAAATGCAGATAATCAAGTGTGCATCCACAGTCTTACAAAAACTTCTAAAAGTGCATATTAGATATTTGTTTGATCTTTAAACTTAGTTGTTATTGATCCCTATGTGTGGAGTTATAAAGAAAGTTATGTATAAATATGGTGAACAGACCTGGTGTATAGACCTCATCACTGAGGATGATGTCATTATGTAACAGGAGAGTGGCAGATGGAGGCTGGACAGTGTTAGTGGCAGCATCATCTTACACCACACAAAGCACTACACAGGGTCAGATTTAAAGGGTTCAGCCTTATGTCAGGTTAAGCGGTAGTTCAGTCAGGTACACAAATGTTACTAATAATGAATGAAAGCCAGTAGTTGTCCCTGATTACCCAATGATTTTATGGTGATATTAAGTGGTGGCTGCTAGCATCTTTTTTATGGCAACATTAGCATGCATGACAAAGATTTTCTTAAAACCATTGATGCAATCTTTCCGTCAAGATAATTCCTGTCTGAAGTTTGCCTGAAGTCTCTAATGGGTGAGCTGATGAGGTAATTGGCTGAGTGCAACACCTTGCATTTACTGATGTCAAGAATGCACAAAAGAAAATGTTAGAAAGTCTTAAAATATTGTTTTAAGAACAACGTTTTACGCTGTTCTGTGAACGTCTTGCGCTGTTCTGTGTTGAGAAAACAATTTATATTTAATAATAAGGTTCAACATATAAGTCGTCTCTCTCTCTCTCTCTCTCTCTCTCTCTCTCTCTCAGTTGATTCCTCAGATTTCATCATTGTCCTGGTTCACCACCATAGTGCCTTTAGTACTGGTGCTTAGCATCACTGCAGTAAAAGATGCCACTGATGACTATGTGAGCTTCTCTCTTCCTCTCTTTCTCACACATACACACACACCCACTCACACACTGGTTAAAGGTTAAGTAACAAAGGTCTGTGGCACAAATGTTATTTACTATCCAAAACCGTGAACGTTCTCACTTCTACCTTAGTGCTGCTGATGGTAAAATTGTTTAGAAGAATACTTTCTTTGCAGACTACTTTGCCTAAACAATATTTAGTTGATAATTCTGTTTATGTAACTTGTTATGAATAGCAAGGCACCCAAAGATACACTAAGATGCTGTGCATGGCGTATCCTCACATTTCTCTCTCTGCTGTAGTTTCGTCACAAGAGTGACAACCAGGTGAATAACCGCCAGTCTCAGGTTCTTATCAATGGCATGTAAGTGTCTTCATTTATTAAGCCTACTGTAACATGAACCGCTCAATTAATAACTGGTCATCAGTCACTTGCATATGTTTTTAATGATTATATTGATCTTTCCCTCTCTCTTACTTTCTGTCTGCCTCCGTCTTTCTCTCTCTTTTCGTCTCTGGGCTGCAGTCTACAGAAAGAGAAGTGGATGAATGTGAGAGTAGGTGACATCATCAAACTGGAGAACAACCAGTTTGTGGCAGTGAGTCTTCCTCCAATGATATATCATGACATTCAGGGTGACCCTTTAGGCTGAATATCAATTTCATAAATTTAAACCCAGTTGTAGTCTATCTGTCGAAACCTACCTGCCAAAACTGCATTTGCCTAAACACCTTGTTGCTATATCTGTCAGAAAAAGTCCCTTCTAGAACCGACCCATATAATTTTATGAATGACATTCTTCCATTATAGTCTTCCTCTATAGTGTTGTCAGCTTTTTGCCTGCGCAGCACTTTCATTGCTGCTTTCCATGCCAAGAAAAAAGTGGTAATATAACAGAAATAATTAAAAACGTATCAACATGAATTAGCTTAACAAAAATATAAACTGATGCCATTGATTGCACACTGCCTAGTGCTACATATACAACTAAGATTCAGCCTCTCATCTTGACCTGAATACACTCTCTTGAGAACGGACACCTGCTTACATCGAAAATAAGTTATGCAATTAACATGTTGACTACCATTTATAACTAACATAAAACACGTTTTCAATTTATTAGGCGTTTCTGATAAAAAAAAAAGAGTAGTGTAGCTACAACATACTTCACATCAATGTGCCAACATCAATGAATAGGATTATTAAGTAGTATTAAGGAGTATTTAGTAGTAGTAAGAATAGGAGAAAGAAGTAGAGGCAGTTACTGCAGCAAATTGGTTTGGGAAGAGACAGTAGTCGAGCACTCAAAACAGATTTTGGGCGTCCACTTGATTAATTGGAGTCTAACTGAAAACGTGTGTGTTTTGCAGGCTGACCTGCTCCTGTTATCCAGCAGTGAACCTCATGGCCTGTGTTACATTGAGACCGCAGAACTGGATGGGTAAGAGTTCTTCCCAGCTCTTGATTTTTCTTGAGTTCCAATGCAGATGAGTTTGTTTCAACAGACTTTGGTTTGTTTGTTATATGTTACAGCGAGACAAACATGAAAGTTCGGCAGTCACTGTCTGTTACCTCCGAGCTGGGAGATCCAGATAATCTGGCACAATTTGATGGTATGAGTCTGCTGAAGACTGAGATGCAAATAGCTCAGTACTGTGAATTAACTAAACCACAGCGGTATAGGAGCATAGCTGACCTTTTCACTGAAGAGACAGAGTGAAACTATGTGTGTGTGTGTGTGTGTGTGTGTGTGTGTGTGTGTGTGTGTGTGTGAACATACCTCATACTCAGCTAATATAAAGCCCTGTTAATCTTAGTTTGTTTTTTTAGCTAATTGTTAGTTTTAGTACTCAATAAGCCATATTGTCTGTAGCAAAGAACCATTCACTACATAACATATCTTTACTTTTATCTTTACATTACTTTTGTGTAATGATTATTACAACTATTATAGTGCATAATTTTTCAGTGCTTTAAACTCTTATGCTCGCTCCCTCCCTCTCTCTCTCTCTCTCTCTCTCTTTCTTGCCTCCTCTCACACACTGAGGCACATTTCCGATGCTTCTCAAATAGCTCTGTCCCCCTGCAGTATGCTAGATTATCAACACTAGGCCTGGCACAAATAGCATTTCACAGGCTTAATATTTTCATAATTCTGAAAGAGTAATCAGTTACTCATTCTCACAATCTTTTCTTAAAATAATATTATTTTACTGCTTTTCCAAACAGTAGGTGCCAATATTAATTGTGCTTTTAACCATTTTTAATGCTAAGCTGAGGCTCAGCTGCCACATGTGGTTTTAGACGGTGCAATTATAGGTTTTGTGAAGAATGAATATGCTAAGGATGTAACAGACTTTGTTACATAAGCCTCATTTACTGCCAGAGCTCACTACAATAAACAGGTTTGAGGTTCTGAGCTCTTAGTTTTAGCATCTTGCTTGCACACAGAGTGTTAAGGATCACTGTACTCATACACTTGTACATGACTCAAGACTTTTTTACCAATGTTACAAATGTATCCTGGTGTATTTGAATTATCCAAGGCTATCCTAGTACTCAGAGAGAAATGATGTCATTTACCAAGATAAAGCAAACATATCATCATATTACACGCTCACTGTTCATGTTTCTCTGTGTGCAGGAGAGGTGGTATGTGAGCCTCCCAATAACAAGCTCGACCGTTTCTCTGGCACTTTGTATTGGAGGGACTGTAAGTACAGCCTGAGTAATCAGAACATGCTGCTGAGGGGCTGTGTCCTACGCAATACAGAAGGCTGTTATGGCCTAGTCATATTTGCAGGTGTGTGTTTGTCTGAAGAAGTTTCATATCAGATTTTATAATTGCAATTTAGCTGCGCACTTTGACATTGGAACTGTTTCTCTGCCTGCAGGTCCGGACACTAAGCTGATGCAGAACAGCGGACGTACAAAGTTCAAGCGGACCAGCATAGATCGCCTGATGAACACACTGGTATTGTGGGTAAGGACATCTAAGCTACTAAAAGAAATCTATGTTAAGGCCCAGTTATTCTAGCTTTTTCACATCATATGGGGCAGCGGTGGCCTAATGGTTAGGGAGAGGGCCCCAGGATCAGAACGTCGTGGGTTTGAATCCCATACCAGTAGGTTGCCCTGAGGTACCTTTGAGCAAGGTACTATCCCTGTCACTGCTCCACCAGTGCTTTCAATAGCTGCCCCCTGCTGCACGTGTGCAGAGGTGTAATTCCGTTGTGTCTCACCGTGTGCTGTGCTGTGTTTCACAATGGCAGGAATGGGCACTTTCATTTATTATAGGTTCCCATTTGTGTCCAATTAATATTACAATTATTGTTTGTAAAGATAAAAACAAAAAATATTATTCACAACAACATACAATACTATGCAAAAGCCCCCTAGTGTCTTTATTTTGGGTTTTTAGGAACATGAGACAATAGGTACAATATATTATTTTAGGTTATAATAGGTCTTTAGGTCGTAGGTTATTTTAATGCAACATGTGCAAACACATGTAAATTCAATGTATAAATCACAAATATATATTTTTTTAATACTAATGACCTTTAAACTAAATAGTTTTTATGACCGCCATTATTCGTCAATGTAGACTGAAATCTTATAGGCAAGCTTTCTTGTCTTATTTTGGTTAGTCTTGAAGGACATTCCAAAGCTGGATTTGTTATGCTTGAATGATTTATACGTAGGTCACTTAAAAAACAAAATAAAATTCAGGATTTTTGAAAGTCCTTTATGAAGCCTGGAGAACTGTTCATTAACAGTGCTGTATTTTGCACAGTATTGTACACAGTAATGCGCCTGTTTAAAAAAAAAAAAATAATGTTACTCTATGATTATGTAGTACTTTAAAACTATGTAGTACTAAAATTATATTAAATCTTATTCTGCATTAATATATGGATCCATTTGTTTCATAAGTTATTCTTTATAGATCTTAATCATCATTGCCAGAACTATTACAACATCAACTCTCAGGGTCACTTTTAAGGTTTGACCCAAAAACCCAGATTACCCAAATAATTGGCAAAGAGAAAATACATGATTATTATGTCAAAAAGATAGCATTCTTCTCATTCCTGACTTTCATCTCTCTCTCTCTCTCTCTCTCTCTCTCTCTCTCTCTCTCTCTCTCTCTCTCTGTCAGATCTTTGGTTTCCTGGTGTGTATGGGGGTGATCTTGGCTATAGGGAATGCAGTGTGGGAGAGAGAAGTGGGCTTTCTGTTTCAGAGTTATTTACCTTGGGATCCTCCTGTTGACAATTTCCTCTTCTCAGCCTTCCTCTCCTTCTGGTCATATGTCATCATCCTCAACACCGTGGTGCCCATCTCCCTCTACGTCAGGTAAGATGGGCGCTATAAAAAGAAGAGAAGAAAATGTTTTTTTGGCATTTCTTCTGGACAGTTTTTGGTATTATCAATTTTCATCCCCCTTTTCCCACTGCGCTGTTTATTATTTACTTTTATTTATGTATTTTATTTTTTTGTTTTCATGTTTTCTCAGATTGGCTTGGGCAGGTAAGCATTGCCTTATCCCATTGCCCCAATTACCACACTGTCAACACAGCCCTACTTAACTACTGGACCCCATCCCGAAAACTTTCTCGACAAGCCTAAAGTGACAGGGCTGTCCCTGACAAAAGAATATATTCTGGTCCCATGTGCCAGATTTTTAAACTAAAACTGATATTGTCCACCCTTTCTCCTAAAATTGTGTAACAGTAATTTCCCAGTTTTCTTTTTCTTTTTTATTTCTGAATAATAATGAATAATTAATAGTTTGTTTATTTATTTATTTTTGCAGATGTAGTGAATGGGATCATCATTTAATGTCTGTATAACCTTCTTTTTAGAAAATCACTAGTTAAAGTGATTGTGACACATACACCATCTGAAGTTATGAGTTAAAAGAGAGCCATTTGAAGAGACAAGTATTCTTCAATTTTGAACGTATTGCTGAGGAATAGTTATCCAGGCTTCCTGAAAGACAAAGTTTATGACTCTCATAAAGTGCCTGTATAGTATAGTATTTTTTGTTTGTTGAGCCACACAGTGTATGAAACACTCAGTCATAAAATAACCATTTCACTTAAGGCATGAAGCAGTGAGGAAACAGGTGCAGATGTTTACAAATCAGACTGGTGATTAGTTTACTGGTGATGCTGAATGCTGATTGGTTGGAACACCTTTATCTAGACACCTTGTATTTCTAGGCACTTTGCAAATTGTTGCAGTAAAATATTTCTTTCCATATCTTTGAATAAATCTGCAAAGAAAAGACTTAAAGGCATACAATTGGATTTTTGAACCAAAAATGCGATTTCTTGGCAAAATATTAAAAAAGGGTAATTAATAAGAATGAAAAACAATCATGTTTGTTTTCACAGCTCATATATCTTTGTTCAGTTTGGATTGAAAAAACTAGGGTAAAATTCAGGAATTTTCATTCATTATGCTTTCAAGAACTTGACATGTTGGATTTACCACTGACATAAATTTCTGCTGAAATCAACCTATTACATTTTGTTTTACGATCATTAAACCAAAACACCACACTCCAGACTTATAAAGTAATAGATATCTTCCTAACTATGAAGCCATATTCTATCTGAGCCATATTCTAGCCAGGTTTTTGTCAGCTGTTAGAAAAAGAAGAACAACAGCTTTTTGCAAAGGGCGCTTTACTGAAAGAGTCATTTCTGAACAAAAGCTCATATCTATGTTGGTCATTTTAATTTTACATGTCCATGTTTTATCTAAAAGAATCACAACACGCAATTGTATTAACTCAGTGATAATATATTCCTGGTATTATACACCATACAGTATCTCACAAAAGTGAGAGTACACCCCTCATATTTTTGTATTATATCTTTGATCTTTGATTTTGTATTATAATATTAGATTATATCTTTTCATGGGACAACATTGAAGATTTGACACATCATTTGAAGATGTTGTATAACTGTGTAAACTTGCTGTCCCCTCAAAATATCTCAACACACAGCCTTTAATGTCTAAACCACTGGCAACAAAAGTGAGTAAACCCCTAAGAGAAAAATGTCCACATTGTGCCCAAAGTGTCAATATTTTGTGTGGCCACCATTATTTTCCAGCACTGCCTTAACTCTCTTGGGCATGGAGTTCAGAGCTTCACAGGTTGCCACTGGAATCCTCTTCCACTCCTCCATGACGACATCATGGAGCTGGTGGAAGTTAGAGACCTTGCGCTCCTCCACCTTCCATTTCAGGATGCCCCACAGATGCTCAATAGGGTTTAGGTCTGGAGACATGCTTGGCCAATCCAGCACCTTTACCCTCAGTTTCTTTAGCGAGGCAGTGGTCATCTTGGAGGTGTGTTTGGGGTTGTTAAGTTGGAATACTGCCCTGTGGCCCAGTTTCCCGAAGGGAGGAGATCATGCTCTGCTTCAGTATGTCACAGTACATGTTGGCATTCATGGTTCCCTCAATGAACTGTAGCTGGCGGCAGCATGCAGCCGCAACCATGACACTTCCACCACCATGCTTGACTGTAGGCAAGACACACTTGCCTTTGTATTCCTCACCTGGTTGCTGCCACACACGCTTGACACCATCTGAACCAAAGTTTATCTTGTTCTCATCAGAACACAGGACATGGTTCCAGTAATCCATGTCCTTCGTCTGCTTGTCTTCAGCAAACTGTTTGCGGGCTTTCTTGTGCATCATCTTTAGAAGAGGCTTCCTTCTGGGACGACAGCCATGCAGACCAATTTGATGCAGTTTTCGGCGTATGGTCTGAGCACTGACAGGCTAACGCCCCACCCCTTCAACCTCTGCAGCAATGCTGGCAGCACTCATGCGTCTATTTTCAAAAGACAACCATTGGTTGATCATGGTGAGGCCTGTTCTGAGTGGAACCTGTCCTGTATAATCACTGTATGTTCTTGGCCACCGTGCTGCAGCTCAGTTTCAGGGTGTTGGCAATCTTCTTATAACTGAGGCCATCTTCATGTAGAGCATCAAATCTTTTTTTCAGATCCTCAGAGAGTTCTTTGCCATGAGGTGCCATGTTGAACTTCCAGTGACCAGTATGAGAGTGATAACACCAAATTTAACACACCTGCTCCCCATTCACACCTCAGACCTTGTAACACTAATGAGTCACATGACACAGGGGAGGGAAAATGGCTAAATGGGTACAATGTGGACATTTTTCACTTAGGGGTGTACTCACTTTTGTTGCCAGTGGTTTAGACATTATTGGCTGTGTGTTGAGTTATTTTCAGGGGACAGCAAATTTACACTGTTATGCAAGCTGTACACCGACTATTTTACATTGTATCAAAATGTCATATCTTCAGTGTTGTCCCATGAAAAGATATAATCAAATATTTACAATAATGTGAGGGGTGTACTGACTATTATTATATATTGTATGTGTAGTAAGTACACATACAATATAAAAGTACACATTTTACTAGAGTTCGGTTTTGCACTGGAGCTATGACGCTAATGGGGCCAAACTACTTGAATATTGGGTGACTAATTATATTTGGAATAGCTTACATAACTTTTATCCATTTCTGAGCCATTGCTTTAATACAGAAAATGTGTTGCTGAACATTTATCAGTAGATATAGATGCACAAGCGTGCTTTGCAATGTCTGACTCAGCTGTGCTGCAAAACTCCTCGCAGTGCATGTGTCTGAACGTGCCACATCAAAGTCAGCATTTAGCGTATAGCTATATTTTATACTGCCTGTCTCTCTCTCTTTCTCTTTCAGTGTTGAAGTGATTCGTTTGTGTCACAGTTACTTCATAAACTGGGACCGGCGGATGTTCTGCAACCGTAGCAACACGGCAGCTGAGGCCCGGAGCACGACACTAAATGAAGAGCTGGGTCAAGTGGAGTACATTTTCAGTGACAAGACCGGAACTCTCACCCAAAACATCATGACCTTTAACAAGTGCTCCATCAACAGACACTCCTATGGTGAGACATAATCCAAGACACAGATCTATATTTGGTATAGTTTAACATCCACATGTACTCATTAAGCAGAGCTTTTATCCAAATTGCTTAACAAGCCAGCTCTATAGTTGATGGTGAGCCACATAATTTCATAAACCATATAAGCAAGCCTGTTACAGAATACTAAAACCTAAAAGATTTAGGCATGCAGTGTCAAAGTTATGCAGTCCTTGTAATTACAATACATCAGGATATCATATGTTTTTCTTGAATAACAGGTGATGTGATGGACACTCCAGGAGCTCAGCATAAGGTGAGTGCACCTGTGGAGTTTGATTATAAAGCTTATAGCACAAAATCCAGCTCAATCAACCTAACTAAGTTAAAGGTAGGAAGTTAGGAAACTTGCATCTTTAGTTTTTTGGTGAAGCCACAAGCCTTGTAGCTAACAGTTAATAGAAGCTTGTAGCCACCAATTATCATTGTGCATGTCAAGGTATCACATCTACAAAAATGTGTAAAAATTGGTATTAAGTACTATATTGGCTTGTGAAACTCAGCAGGTGAAACCCCTGGACTTCAGTACATGGAACCCATTGGCTGACCGGGACTTCCGTTTCTATGATGCCTCACTCTTGGAGGCTGTGAAGGTGGGGGAGCCGGCTGTGCACGAGTTCTTCCGTGTCCTGTCTCTCTGCCACACAGTCATGAGCGAGGAGAAGAGTGAGGGTAACCACTTCAATTTGCACCATCAATGACCTGCTGTGGGTGGACATTTTGGAAATAATAATATACTTTGATATAAGACACAGACAGCATGTCCCACTTTAACAAATACAGCAGTTGGAAACAGTAGACACATACATACATATCATATACATGTGTGGAGTTAAATAAAATAAAACATGACAGATTTTACCCTCAAACTCTAAAGTGTGGTTAACCAAAGAGTTTTAAATCTAATTTCCTTCCATTTCTCCCCCTTTTCTCCCTTAAAGGTCTTATATACAAGGCCATAATCCTGATAAAGTTCACCATCACAGCAGTGTAGTTACTTTCCCCAGTCGTACAGTAGGATAACACACTTCTACAGTTCCACAGCTATGGCCAGTACCCAAATTGTTTTGTGGAAGTGAGGGAGAAATAAATGCATATACATATGGGCTGCACACAAACTTTTTCAAACAGTTCTATAGTACAGTGAGTTATATGCTCACTTGTTTTCTCTCTCTCTTTCTTTCTACCTCTCTCTCTGTCTGTAGGAGAATTGTTGTATAAGGCTCAGTCTCCCGACGAGGGTGCTCTGGTGACGGCAGCTCGGAACTTTGGTTTTGTCTTCCGTTCTCGTACGCCCGGTACCATCACTACGCAGGAGTTGGGCAAAGAGGTCACATACACACTTCTCACCATCCTGGACTTCAACAACATCCGCAAGAGAATGTCTGTCATAGGTATGCCGTTTACAAGAAGGTGCACACACTCATGGAAGCACCCATTAACATCTTTTTACCTTATAGTTTTACAATCTGAAGCATGAACACAGGTTCACAGACTTATAATCCCACTCCCTTCCCCTAAAGGTACAGTGGACAAAGGCTTAGAACAGTTTTCTTATGTTACACTGATGAGTTGGTATTGAATCTTCTGTCACGTTACCAGTAAAAGCACTGAACATCATACAGTCAAAATCATCATATTCACAGAACTTATACTGAAGTACTGGTAAACTAAATATCTTGTATAAATAATAAATATTGAAATGAATAATCTAACGAATATTAAAATAAATCATTAAATCTAGAACTGTATTTTACTATTTAGACCACATTAGAACTGTCTTTCACTGGTGTGTGTTTTGCTGGCAAAATAATTATGATTACCTTTGTAAATTTGTGAATGGCATTGTCACTGGATTTTGTTTTTAGTCCAGAATATTTTCCATCCCAAAGGAGATATATCATCACTATTGCAACACAGTATTGTTAAATACTATTGGGAAAACTACCCAGTGATACTGACTAGCAGCAGAGTAAAACAACATGAGTGGTGGGATGTAAATATCATGCTTTCTATGAATATGAGGTCATCACACATAAAAGTGCTGAAAGCACAAAGCCTACCTTGCCAAGCCACAGCAATTCTGAGCACATTAAATGCTGCTACAGAGTGTCGCTGGCTTGTAATAACACTGAAATATGGCCCTCTAGTTTATGTAAGCAAATGCTGATCATGTGGAACTGGCAATTCATTTGCTGCGTGATTGTATAAGCATTTGCTTTGTGGAGTCGGGGCCATTTTAACTGTATGATTCTGTGGGATAGAATCTGTTGTCTTATCTATTGGCTATCTGTCTGTCTGTCTGTCTCTATTTCTATCTATTTATTTGGACATTTTTGTATTTGTCTGGGTATGAAACTGCATGCTTTGTGTCAGACATACAAATAAACACTCAAAATGTGCTTGTGTTTGTTTGTTTGTTTGTTTTAGTGAGAACACCTGAAGGTCGTATTCGTCTGTACTGTAAAGGGGCAGATACAGTGCTGTTTGAAAGGCTTCACTCGAGCAACCACGACCTAATAAACATCACATCGGACCACCTCAGTGTGAGTGTGTGAATCTGATAAAGATTGTGAGGGCAGGAAGGACTGATACAGTTAGTGGGTGAATGTGAATGTGCCTTTTAAAATGTTGCTGTAGTCTGGTTTCAGCCTGAAACATCTGCTCTATAAATAATGTGATAATCAATGCTTTATGCTGGAGTGTTCTGCACTTAGATCATCGCCGCCCCCTAGTGTGGTAACTGGTAGCACACACAAAATTCCTCCTCAGCTTTGCTTGCTATGTAAAAAATGTTACACAAATGTTAAAAATTGGCCATGTAGGACATGGGCCCTGTAAATTGAAATCAAATCTAAATTACATTTTTACATTTACATCTACACTTTAATCTGTTTAGGATGGTGCTCAAAAAGTACTTCTTTATCATAGGAAGAAACAAGCTTTTCCTTACTATCCTGCTGGACTGTGGCAGGCTTGGTGTTCTATAAATTGGTGAGGCTTTATTAAAGCCTGTGACTGGGTTCATAGGAATACGCGAGTGATGGGTTACGAACACTGGCGCTGGCTTACCGGGACCTATCTGAAGAGCAGTGGGTGGAATGGGCTGAACGGTACCGTGGTGCGGACAAAGCTGCAGACTGCAGGGAAGACCGGCTGGCTGCTGCTTATGAGGAAATTGAACAGGACATGATGGTATTGTAATTAAGCACTGAACCTTTTATAAAAGAATCATAATGGAACCACAATTTGAGATTTGAGCTTAATCAAAAATGATGCCTAGGTCAGAAACTGACCAACGATGTATGGGGTAGAGGATGACTGTGCATCAACAGACAGGCTACATTTTGTAATTGAATAAGTATTTAATGGATAAAAAAAGTGTCCTGTAAGTGAAGGTAGAAGAAGTTTCTAATCGTATATAAATGTATAGTTAGTCCTGAGGAACGGAATGGGGCATAATGTTTTTCTTAATGTCTTACAGCTTTTGGGGGCCACTGCTATAGAGGATAAGCTGCAAGAGGGCGTTGCTGAAACTATTGCTATCCTTTCTCTGGCTAACATTAAAATCTGGGTGCTGACTGGAGACAAACAGGGTGAGTGACAAGCACACTCAGACAGCAAAGTACTTCGGCTTTTCTTCATCAGAGATGTTCTGAAATGAGCACAGCCTGGAGTGAGATGTGAACCACTCAGATATTTAGCCATATTATTAGGTAGTGGATGATCCTGCCGACCATATGGGTAGTGTAATTTTGTGTCTTCTATTCAGGTCTTCAAACTTCTTAATGGTTGTTCATGACTCTTCTGATCCTGTACATCTTTATGTACGTCCCAAATGAGACATTTTACTTGTGTAGGCTTGAGACACTATTTATACAGTCTGTTTGTTTTTTTGAGGTCCAAGGGTCTCACAAAAATCTCTATCAGCAGCTTTAGACAGAGGTTTAAAGACAGCGCAGTATGTTTTTTTTGTACTGTTCTCACATCCATGTGGAATCAAAGATTAGGCCCTAGCCTGGACAGTCATCTTTTGAATGCTATTTGTTCTGCCTCGAGTTCCAAACTATCCTCGTTCTTGACTGACAGATCAGTTGTTGTCAGTAATTGATCCACATAGATAAAAGCTGTCCACTATTTCTCAGTCATTAGCAGCTGTAAATTTAGAGCTCCTTCTTATTTTTCCACGTTGAGTTCAAGCCTTATACATTATTTTCACTCTGTTCTTTAACTTTTATTAAAAGGGCCTTAAATAATTTGTACATAGATAGTTATTTGATTTGATCATAAGCAAACATTTGTAATGCAAAGCAAATGTAATTTGTAATTATATTTAATTTGTAATTATTTCAGCATTTGTAATTATATTAGCTTCACAAGAGTACAGCAAGCTTTGTACTTAACTTTAAGGTAACAGCGGTTGTTTACACTATGTTTTATGCAATGACTATTAGAACAACAGAAATGATCTAAAATTGCTTTCAAACCATGCTACATTAACTTACTTTGAAGTTAAGTGAGTTTTTTGGTGTGGACCAATTTAAACGATTGTGTTATTTAGTTGGTTTAGACAGGTATGAATACAGCTACAACTACCCACTGTCTAGAGTGAACTGCAAAAAAACTGAACCACCACAAATTCTCTAAATCACAAAATCACGCTATCAAGCAAAACCGGGATCAGTCTGCTGCTGATAGTAAAGGATTTTTAAAGCAGTGGAATGAGGGAATCACAGTGCATTCGTGCTCATGTAGTACTTGAACCACCAGCTGTGGCTAAATAATACAATAAGCAATAAATTTGGTTTTAATGTACCATCTGTTGGGTGCTTTTTGAGAAGTGGGGCTAAGCATCTGATACCTGATTGATGAATAATTAGGCCAATTAAACATAAAGATGTATGGCTTAAAAAATTCCGTTTTTGGTCATTATGTAAATAAGCAAACCACACTTCAATATGCAATTACTACTTATTTGATGAGGTTAACTTTTTTTTTTGACTATTGCCATTGTGAACCATAACGAAGTTGCACCTTTGCATTTTACCCATACTCACTCACACACGTGCAGCAGGGGGCAGCTATTGAAAGCACCCAGGGAGCAATGATGGGGAGGGTACCTTACTCAAAGGTACCTCAGGGCAACCTACTGGTCTGGGATTCGAACCCATGTCTTTCTGATCCTGGGGCCAACTCCCTCACCATTAGGCCACCGCTGCCCCTCTTATTTAACTTTAATGCAATTAATCTGGCTCTAATGGCCAAAATGACCATGACAATGACAGTGAAACTAAATATGTTTTTTTTTCCCCTTTTATAGAGACTGCAGTAAATATCGGCTATTCATGTAAAATGTTGACCGATGACATGACGGAGGTGTTCATTGTTAATGGATACACTGTTCAAAGTGTTCGTGAAAACCTCAGGTAAGATCACTTTTACTGTTTGCTAATCCAGATGATCTGTGCATCTATTAGACATTTTTTCATTTCTACCGCTGCTGGGTTAAACAAGCTCTACATAATTTTGATGCATTTCGTTCAACATAATGTCAAAAGTGATACATTTCAGCAGTTTATGTAGTTTTCTGTAAGAATAAAATCGCTTTGACATTTACAGTGTCAGAAACCACAGGGCATAGGACAACAAAAAAAAGTTCATTGCTCTAGTACCAATTGCAAGTTTTGCTAAAATTTCCAACCTTAAAAATTCAATCTTAGAACAGACGCTACAAAACAATGAATTTTTAGACATGGTTAGATCATTTTCCTTGCTGGTTAGCATTCACCTATTTGATTCTCATTACTTTTGTGCAGGAGAGCAAGGATGCGCATGATGGAATCTGCCCATACCAGGGAGGGAGGGAAAGAGGCAGAGACTCGGTGGGATGGATCCTGTGCAAATCCTGGTAATGGATGTAACAGTAGAGATGCAGCTCAATGGATCCCTAATCAGGAGAAAGGTGCTCAATCCCAAGCCCCTCCAGCCTCAATGCTGGAGTCAATCAGTGGAGAGTTTGCACTTGTCATCAGTGGACACAGTCTGGTGAGTGACGATTTAAAATTCTATAAAAACATTTAATCATTTTCTATGTACTATTTATATGCAGTCAACCATGGTAAGTTTTCAAACTGAAGTTTTGTTTTTTTTTTTTATTTTGAAGAGCGAGATATGTAATGCAACAAACAAATATTTAGAGAGGGAAAATCAATGATACAGACACTCTTTTCTTTTTTGGGTTTGTATGTGTGTTGGTGAACACTCTGCTACAGGATATTAGCAAAATAAAGAAAAGCACACAGGAGAAAACAAGCTATGATTTGAAAAATTATATTACAGATCATTTTTACATCAAAGCATTGTTTTGTTATTAAACACCGACCTTGTAATGAAATAATTTATAGTCGTGCCCTGTAGCAAACAAGTGAAGTTAAAGTGACTATTTGTCATTGTGAAACACAGCATAGCACACAGTGAAACACAACAAAATGCATCCTCTGCTTTTCACCCATACACACACATGTAGCAGCGGGCAGCTATTTAAAGCACCCAGGGAGCAGTGATGGGGACAGTACCTTGCTCAATGATACCTCATGGCAACCTACTGTTCTGGGATTCAAACCCATGACCTTTAGACCCTGGGGCCTAGTCCCTAAACAAGAGGCCACCGCTGCCCCAAGAAATGCACTCTGCCATATCAAGCACCCAGGGAGCAGTAATGGGGACGGTTCCTTGTTCAAGAGTGCCTCAGGGAAACCTACTGGTTCAGTATTCAAATCCATGACCTTTTGATCCTGGAGCCTAGTCGTTACCACTAGGCCACCACTGCCCCAAACAAAGACATTTATAGAGCTAAACTGAATCTGTAACTGTGTAATCTATATTTATCAGTAATTTGGCTTAATTTACAGATTTTTTGATAAATGACTGTCTGTCATTCAAGCCCTAAATACTTACAGTCTCTTCCAAAAGTATTGTAACAGCAAGGCCACTAAAGGTCCCTAAAGGCATATTGGTTAGACATCAAAGGATGAATATGAGGTGAGAGATCCTATTTTCCCATTTAATTTCCTGGTATTTACATCTAAGTATGTTAGGGCATAGTGCCTTGTGTATCTGGCCACCCAGTTTTTTTAAGTGAGCAAAAGTATTGGAACAGAAAGTTTTAAATTAAACTGAATTAAGTAAAACTTAATATTTGTTTGCAATGATTCCATCAAGCCTGCAATCCACTTATTTACAAAAGCATCTTTCAGTCCTTTGTTCTGGGGCCTTTCTCTCTTCTGTCTTCTCTTCAGGAGATGAAATGCTTGTTGAATTGGGTTAAGATCTGGTGACTGACCTGTGTGTTTTAGAAAGTAATCCTGCTGCCTTCAGTTAGTTTAGATGTGCTTATCTTTAAATTGACAGAAAAAATATTTGTAAAATGTCCTACTACTGTTGTGGAATACATAGTCAATAAAAATTACTGAGTTTGTTTCTTGAAGCACTCATGTAGCTCCAAGCCATTACACTCCCGAGCTTCATAGTTAAGCTTGTTTGCTTTGGATCATGAGTATATGCTTTCCTTTCACTACACTTTGGCCTTTCCATCTCTTTAATACAGATTAGTCTCGGTTTCAGTTCTCAGTTCAGTCTCATCAGTCTATAAATTTATTTTCTAAAAACACATCGCTGTACTTTTTCCAGTAATTACTGCTGATGTCTAGTGGTATGGTGTCTAAATCTCCTGATATGTTGCTGAGTGCACCATTGGTTTCCTGCTTTTTCAGAACATTCCAAGTTGAGAAGTTGACAAGCTAGTTGTACAAAAGTCCAGTGTTTGTGAATTAGATGCTTTTCTTTAAGATGCTCTTTTCTCAGCTTTCAGAGATTCTCAGAAATTCAATGCTTCAGCTAATATTAGATATCAAGACCTATTTATAGTTTCATCATTCAATATAAAAGACATACCTGTGAAACATTCAGCAGAACTGGGTGGTCAGATGTTAATATCAGGTAGTAAAAGCTGACAGTCAGATCTTTCTTATGGTTGTCTTAAACCTCCAACTTAAATGCCTTGCTGACCCAATGCTTTTGGAAGGGACAATATGCTGAACAATTCCTCTAAAGATTTTATTGTCTTTGGCAGGCACATGCTCTGGAGGCAGACATGGAGCAGGAGTTTTTGGAGACAGCATGTGCATGCAGAGCCGTGATCTGCTGCAGGGTCACTCCTCTGCAGAAAGCTATGGTGGTTGAACTTATCAAACGGCACAAAAAGGCCGTAACTCTCGCCATCGGAGATGGGGCTAATGATGTCAGCATGATCAAGAGTGAGTAAGAGACACAGAACATTAATCGCATGACTTGTTGTGGCATATATATAAAACAAATCACTGAGACGGACATCACCATGGTTTTGGGTCCCATGATACGTTTAACGGGCAGTGTATTTTTTTTTATGTCTACTGCCAGGAAGAGATTTCCTTCCTCAGAAATCTGACCTTTTAAACTTCTTAACTAAGGAAGCTAAGGAGCCCTCCTTCCCCCTTCTATTTCTCTTTGTGTTGGGGGAGTTCTGAAAACAATGGCACTGGCTATCCTCCTTATTGAGATCAAGGAGATTTCCTTAGCATTAATTCTTTAGTTTTGCACTTTATCAGCAAGGCTAATGTAGTTGACAAGGAATGTAAGCTTTTTTAAAGCAGTTAGAACTATGCAGACTTAACTAATCACATAAACTTAAATACACTTGTGTTGTTTTTTCAACCCTCTATGATGTACTTTTACCTAAAATTACAATAAATGCATATATTATAAAGCTGTTTTGTTAAATCATGAATTTTATCGGTGTCAGAAACCACATAAGTAACAAAACCTTAATAATGGGTAGGATGCAGTTTGAGCTGTTGAGAGATTTGGGGACGTATTTTATAGAAAATACTTGGCTAGCCATTGAAGTCTAAAGTTAGCAACATTAACTCTGGTTCAAAACTAAAAAAGCAAAATTTGGACTCCAGACATTCTTGGTTGATTGACTACGGCTATGGCCAAAAGTTTTGAGAATGACACAAGTTTTGGTTTTCACAAAGTTTGTTGCTTCAGTGATTTTAGATCTTTTTAGATGTTTCTATGTTATACTGATGTACAATTGCAAGCAATTCATAAGTTTCAAAGGCTTTTAATGATAATTAAATGAAGTTTATGCAGAGTTAATATTTGCAGCGTTGTCTTTTTTCAAGACCTCTAGAATTCGCCCTGGCATGCTGTCAGTCAACTTCTGGGTCAAATCCTGACTAATAGCAGCTCATTCTTGCATAATCAACGATTGGAGTTTTTGTTTGTCCACCTGCCTCTTGAAGATTGATCAAAAGTTCTCAATAGGATGGGGTCTGGGGAGTTTCCTGACCATGGACCAAAATATTTGTTTTGTTCTCAGAGACACTTAGTTATCACTTTTACCTTGTGGTCATGCTGGAAAAGGAATTGTTGTTCACAAACTGTTCTTGAAAGTTTGGGAGAAGTTGCTCTTAGAGGATGTTTTGGAGGCATTCTTTATTCATGGCTGTTTTTGGCAAATTTATGAGTGAAACACTGCCTTGGTTGATAAATAACCCTGATCTCCACCCAAGCCCTCTCAACACTCACCTGTGTGTTAACAAGAGAATCACTGAAATAATGTCAGCAGGTTCTTTCGTGGCTGAAATGGAGTGGAAATGTTGTTTTTTTCTTTTGTTTTTTTTTGGGGGGTGGGGGGGGGTGTAAATTCAATTTATGGGGACTTCATCACTTTTCATCACATTCTGGAATTCAGGCAAATTACCATCAGAGAAACAGAGGTAGCAAACTTTGTGAAAATTAGTATTTGTGTTATGCTCAAAACGTTTGGTTGCACGGCTGTACATAAATAAGTAGGAGTAAATTTTGGCTGAACTATATCCATCCATTTTCTGCCGCTTGTCCCAAACGGGGTCGCGGGGGAGTGCTGGTGTCCAACCCAGCGCACACAGGGTGAGGACGGGGAACGCAGCGGGACGGGGACGGCACCTTGCTCAAGGGTACCTCAGGGCAACCTATTGGGAAGGGGCTCGAACCCCCGATCCTCCGATCATGTGGCCGACGCCCTAACCACTAGGCCACCGCTGCCCCCGGTTGAACTATATCTTTAATATAATCCTGGTAGAAATCGTTGTGTCTATAATTCTAATTAATACTATCATTAATCTGCTACTGGAACTACTCAACTCTGATTACTCTCTAGCCTCATGAGCCTCCTAGCTTCAGTGTAAAACTAAAGTATACACTGAGGGACAGTGTAAAACTAAAATTCCATACACATAACATGTCCTGGTTAATCATTTTAATCTACAAGGGGAATTCTAATCTTCTGCAAGACTCAATTAAGATTTTGGGAGCATTGTTTTTCTTCATCTTCTTTGCTGGTCCGGAAAACACCTTGGTTACTCCCCAGGTTCCCTTCCAGTTGATGTGAACTGTTACCAGTGTAAATAAAATTGACCTGCATTGTTGAGTAAGCACGCTTGCCTGACCCCTTTATTGCAATTAGCCAAAAAAATTTCCAGAGACGGGAAAGGTAGACATTGCTTACTTTAAAGACTTGCGTGCCTCAAAGCATTTTGTGCAGTCGTTATATTGAGTCTGGGGTAATGTTGACTCAGCCATAGCGACACATTCCGAAAGGAATTTAAAATCCCAGCCAGCAAAAACAGCTCCTCTCTGATATCCGCTAGCCATGTATGTGCATGTTTGTTTTTCCTGCAGCAACAGGGACAAATCGCTTCACAGAAACAGCCAAATAAAATAAAAATAAAAAAATAAAGTTTGGATACATGTAGTCACATAAGGTTTCAGCTGTTAATTTACACAAGTCAACCACAATATTAAACCTGGCAAAAGTGTAAGGATCTGAGTAACAGCGACAAATGCCAAATTCTGAGGACCACTGAATGGATTATCTCCATAATAGCAAGTCTAGTGAAGTATTTCAGATATGTATTGGTTAATTACTAAATAGTGTAGTTCAAGGAAGAACAACCAGTAAATTTATGAAGGGGTCATGGGTTGCACATGAAGTACGTAGCCTGTCTGATCCCAAAGAACTACTGAAGCACAAATTGCTGAAAAAGTATTGCTGGCTATGATCGCAAGTTGACTGAACAGTGCTTCACAGCTTGCTATATATGTGCCTGCATAGTTACAACCTGGTCAAGAGTGCTCATGCTATCCACTGTCCACCTCTAAAAGCTCTGACAATGTAAGCATGAGAATTGGACCAATAAGCAATGAAAGAAGTTGACCTTGTCTGATGGATCTCATTTTCATGTGGACGTCCACTTACCGCTATTGTACGGCAACTTGACGCATATAGCAGTACGGCAGAATGAGACACCAGTTAGCATTTATTTAAAAATGAATAGGTGTTTTGACAAAATGCCATTTAGCTGCACATGAATCATGAAAATACTTTCATAGGGGCCTCAGGTGTGGTGTTCATTTTGGTCATATTGCCCACCTTCAGTTGAAAGATTAGGTTTATTATTAGTCTCTCTCTCTCTCTCTGTGTGTGTGTGTGTGTGTGTGTGTGTGTGTGTGTGTGTGTGTGTGATCCTTGCATTTGAGTGTTCTCAGCTGTTTATGTCTGTATGTAGGTATTAGACTGTGTATGCCACTATATTGCATATTCTGTGTGATCACTTCCTTCTGCTTTAAGGAAGAAAAACATCTCCCAGAAATCTTAATGTCACAACTGAGTTTCATAAGAATGTTCTTACTATAGAAACTGTCGGGCATGGCATTGCGGCCAGACCTCAGTACGTTGTCCCGTAACACACATTTCAACATATTTCCCCACATGCACACAGACACTCAGTCATGATGTGAGACCATGAACTATTTATGTGGAGACCAGGATTGACCCTGTGGACTAGGGGTTAATGTCAGTTGCAGTAATGAAACGACAAACCCTTTTTTGAGGTTTATGCCTTTTTTCAATCTTTTCAAATGAGCTGAAGAGAATTCCTGTCATCAGAAAAATCACTTTTTAGAGAAAAGTCACTTTGATATTTTGTTTGTTAAAGTTCTTAGACATTATTTTTGGGTCACTATATGCATATGGACTTGATTTCAGGTTGAGTTTAAACAAAATTTTTCAATTCTCAATTAGCCCAGGTTTAATGAACTAGCCAAGACCAGATGCTTATTTGGCTTTTAAATGAGGAACTGGTGCTACAATCCTAACACTGCTAACATTAGTATTCACCCAAATACATCCCCCAAAACCCCCTCAGCCCTTTCAAATCAGATTCATCTCTTCATTAAATGCCTCTCAGGCATTTAATGAAGGAGCAAACTTGTGGTTTATGACACATTATGACTTACTAGTAGCTTTAAGAAGGAGCAAAACTTTTTCATATCAGACAACAAACTGATCAGCACAGATCCTCAGATCCTGGGTCAGATTCCCCTGCTGTTGTGTTTTTTTTTTTTTTTTTTTTTTTTTGTTTTTTTTTAATGGTTGTTGCAAAAAACTGATTCTAGATCAGTCCTCATTCTTCTGTGACAGTTTGTTAAATTAGACCCTGTTTCTTTAAGAAAGTAAGCTGTACTCTCCTAAACCACATCAAGAAGTCTGCTCCACTTTAATGAAGAGCTGAATTCAGACTGAGATAATAATAATAATAATAATAATAATAATAATACGTTTTATTTATATAGCACCTTTCTCAAACCCAAGGTCACTTTACAGAGCAAAACAAATACAAAGGCAGTGACAAAACAAACAGCAGAATTTGAAGAGCCATGCATGAATGACAATATAGAAGAAGAAATCAAGAATGGGGAGAAGTGGAATAGCACAGACGGAATAGATGTGTTTTCAACTGAGTTTTGAAGAGAGACAGAGAGGACATTAGGTGTAAGTTTTGAGGGAGGGAATTCCAGAATTTAGAGGCAGCAACACTAAATGATCTACCACCCATGGTAGCTAACCTGAATTTAGGAACTCGCCTGCAGTGCATTGTTCATATAAGTTGTTAATTGCTAGATATTTCTGAAGCTGAGTGGCTACTACCCTTTCGAGTAGCTTAGAAATAAAAGGTAGGTTAGCAATAGGTCTATAGTTGTTCAGATTGTTGGATTCCAAAGTGTTATTCTTCAAATAGGTGTTCAAGCAGCAGCTTTTAGGCCCAGAGGAGCAATACCAGGGGAGAGTGAAAAATGTATTATGATGCATATGACAGATTGTTTTTGGAATGGATTTTGTGACTGTCGACCACTGCTGCAAGCAGTGTTAGCAAAATACAGGACTCTTAGCTAGCTGTGGAAAGTGGAAAACTAATGTTTTGCAGAAATTTTCCTTGAACATTTTAATCTTGTCTCTTTCTAGCGGCTCACATTGGCGTGGGCATCAGCGGGCAGGAGGGCATTCAGGCGGTGTTGGCATCCGATTACTCCTTTTCACAGTTCCGCTTCTTGCAGCGCCTCCTGCTGGTGCATGGCCGTTGGTCCTACTTGCGCATGTGCCGCTTTCTCTGCTACTTCTTCTACAAAAACTTTGCCTTCACCATGGTGCACTTCTGGTTTGGCTTCTTCTGTGGTTTCTCTGCCCAGGTAAGAAATGCTGCAGTTTGGTGGCTATAAGCAAAAGTTTGCTTCTTGACATGAAGACTTCATGCAAGAAGAGGAAAGTTTTAATGGGGTGCAAAGTGTAGATATTATGCGGACACACAGAATTACTTGCTATAATTGTTTTTTTTTCTTTTCTTAAAGACGGTGTATGACCAATACTTCATCACACTGTATAACATTGTGTACACATCGCTGCCTGTTCTGGCTATGGGCATCTTTGATCAGGTATTCACACAGCTGACTTTTATCGTCAATAAGGTGTAAACATAGACCATTGGTGCCATTTGGAATATTGATCAATATTGTCCATTCTTTGGCCATTTTCAAATGTTAAACAAATGTTAAAACTTGGTGTATTGTTTATCTTTCTTATTCTTACATGACCGCTTGTAAGAATACAGTCTCTGTATGTCCCACCCACGCAGGACGTTCCAGAGCAGCGAAGTCTGGAGTACCCTAAGCTTTATGAGCCAGGACAGTTGAACTTGCTGTTCAACAAGCGTGAGTTCTTCATCTGCATTGCGCAGGGCATCTACACCTCTGTGGTGCTCTTCTTCATCCCATACGGTGTCCTGTCCCAGGCCACCCAGAGCAACGGCGTCCCCCTTGCCGACTACCAGACATTTGCTGTCACCACTGCAACTGCCCTTGTCATTGTTGTCAGCGTGCAGGTCAGTTCACCTGCTTTCCATGGCTGCTTGCCAATAATCAGTCCATATGCTAACAATTATTGCTATAATGAAAACGTGAGTGGTTAATCTTTAAGAATATACAATTTTGACCTGTATAATCAATTAGAATTATCTGAGGAAGGTTGCAGTTTAAACAAACATCTTGTAAAATATCAAACATATTCACTTTCCACTGAAATGAACTAGACAACTAGAATGAATGTCTCGTCTGACAAAACAAAACCTTGGAAAGTGAGATGCTGCCTCAGAATCCGGGTAGGGATTTTCAAGAATAACGATGATGATATAGTAACTAGGGTGGAGGTGGTCTAGGGTAGGGTAGGGTAGGGTGCTTGCCTATGGACTTATGGCTCAAGAGGTCCCAGGTTTGAATCCCACCTCCTGCACTACCATCACCTGAGCTAGACCCTTAACCCTAAATTCCTCTGGGGGACTGTCCCTGTAATAAGGACATGGAAGTCACTCTGGATAAGAGTGTCTGCTAAATGCCGTAAATGTGAATGTAACTATAGGTGGATGAAGTTGATCAGGCACAACACAAAGTTTTGGCAAAAAATATTAGAAGCTAGGTTATGAAAAGAGCAAGAAAGAGCACTACAGGTGAAATGATTCCTCTGAAGGTGTTGATGGAGAAGTACAGAGAAGGTCTTGGAGGAAGCATATGACAGGGTGCCTACAGAGGGATGGCAAAGAAGTATGTCAGGATGGTACAGGATATTAGGGTCAAGTGACTGGGGCAAGTTAGAGGTATCACAAAACAGTTCAAACACAGTTTTATTCAAATATTTGATTCAATTAAAAGGCCAGCAAAAAGAGGTTTAGGTAGCGCCAAAAGTTTTTTCTTGTGTTGAACTTCTTTGATTCCTTCAGTCAAATGCTATAAAACAGTTAAAATTAGAACCAAGCCAATAAACTGAATTTCAGATTTGTCTTTGTTCAAGCAATTTTTTTTCATTTCATTTTTTCATTTGTCTTTGTTCAAACATTTTTTTCATTTTCACTTAAATCACTTCAGTTTTTCAGAGAAAATAAATAAGCTTTGAAAGCTTTAGCCTTTAGCAAACAACGATCCTTTAACTGGGTGTGATATATTGCTCATTTCTTAATATCATGATGTTTATTCTTTGGTTTTTATGATGAAATGTTTTATTTTAAACAGGGCTAAATAAACTTTTATAACAATATTTCTGAGGCGCCTTTCATTTCTTCATATTTTGTTTCCAAACAGCCAGACTCTCTATGCTTTTTCACAAACGATTTTTGCAATATAACACATTCATTCACTGAAAAAAGAGAACGAATCACTGTTCTTAGCAATACCAGACTCATAAATCCATAGATCCAGACCTTCTTGTAATTTTTTTGTGTATTGTTGAGGGAAAAAACTGTTTCCTGAAGGACAAAATTGTGACTTTCATTTTCAGCTCAGCACCCAAACCTGACAGGTTCAGAGTATAGTTGAGAAGACACACAGTGAACTATGTATTAATCATTTAGGCATAACAAAACCACCTAGGTTAAGACATGAAGCAGTGAAGAAACAGGTGCAGAAGATTACAGATGACCTAGCTAGTGACTGGTTTACTGCTGATGCTGAATGCTGATTGATTGAAACATCATTATCTAGACACCTTGTATCTTTATGCACTTTGCAGCCTGTTGCAGTAAAACATTTGTTCCCATTTCTTTAAGTTAACCCACTCATTATTCCAAAGATGAATAATGAATAATACAATAAAATGAATAATAAAATAGATAGCTTTTTTCTATAAGTAATAAATAATGTTTTATTTAATATATAGTATTTTGCACCAACAAGCAAAATATGAAGACATGAAGGAGGCTCAAGACTTTTGCATAGTGTCGTAAGTTTTCATGAAGAGTATTTTAGAATTTTGTTGGGATTTAAATGCTGATGCTTTAAACGCAAACTGTGCGAACACAGAAACAGATACCAATGTTCAATATTTTTCAATGCTAAGGTGGGCCCTAGGCTGGATTTAAAGCAAATTGACTATTAGTTTTATGTGTTTGTGTGTATGTAGATCTCTCTTGACACAGGATATTGGACAGCAATAAACCATTTCTTTGTGTGGGGCTCTCTGGGCGCCTACTTCACTATCCTTTTCACCATGCATTCCAGCGTCCTCTTCAACATCTTCCCAAAGCAATTCCCTTTCTTAGGTAAGGCCACATTTGTTTATATACAGTATACATAGGTATATACATACACATACACATGCAAAAGTTTTAGGCAGGTGTGGGAAAAAATGCTGTAAACAAAGAATGCTTGTGTTAAATGGAAGTTTTAATCATTTATTTCCATCAATCGACAAAATGCAGTGAATGAACCAAAGAGAAATCCATATTTGGTGTGACCACCCTTTGCCTTCAAAACAGCATCAATTCTTCTAGGTACATTTGCACAGTTTTTGAAGGATCTCGGCTGGTTGGTTGTTCCAAACATCTTGGAGAACTAACCACAGATCTTCTGTGGATGTAGGCTTCCTCACATCCTTCTGTCTCTTCATGTAATCCAGACACACTGGATGATGTTGAGATCAGGGCTCTGTGGGGGCCAGAAGAACTGATGCTGGTTTGAAGGCAAAAGGTAGTAACACCAAATATTGATTTGATTTAGATTTTTCTTTTGTTCGCTCACTTTGCATTTTGTAAATTGATCAAAATGAACAATCATTATTTATATTTCTGAAAGCATTCTTTGTTTACAGCATTTTTTTCCTAATCTGCCTAAAACATTTGCACAGTACTGTATATATAGGTTACCACACATGCTTAGACATTAGAGATGAAATTTAAATGCACATGCTTTTACCTCTAGTGATTTGTAGCTTATTTTATGAGATCACACAATCTAAATGTCATGTAATTCAAGTCCTTATGTGGAGTGCCAGAGTAGAGGGTTAGAGGTTTGCTGTTGTTTAGATTGTTTTTTCTGTTGTTTTTTAGATTTTAAAGCAAAGGTCTCAGAGTGATGTTTATTTATATTATGAATCCTACAATCCAGAAAATTCATGACAAATCACTGAGTAACACCTAAAAAAGAATAATTAGACAAATTCACTAAGAACCCAAAGAAACCACTGCAGTTTAGCAGCAATGCTCTTATAAGTTAACCAAGTTTCAACAGGAACACCAATCCTATCTCAGAAAGAGGCTCATATAAAACACTACAATGTTTATTACACAGTTTTTCTCATTTTTATTATTACTTGTAATAGTGGTAGACATGGTTTGTGATGCTGTGTTTTTATTCGTTTTTATATTATGTAATTTAATTTCCCATTTAAGAAAAAAATTACCCTGCTCCTTTTAAAGAAACCCACCTGACTAATGCCCCTACACTGGGTCATTTGAGTGTCACACCTCTGGATTTGTTTACTAACATAATGCACCAATTGGGAAGTCATTTTCATCTTGTTGTAAACATGAGTTTAATCTTTTGGGTGAAATGTGTGTCTGTGTGTGTGTCTCCACAGGAAGTTCTCAGAACACATTAGCACAGCCAGTAGTTTGGCTGACTATTGCTTTAGCCACAGTTGTTTGCATTGCTCCTGTGCTTGCCTTTCGCTTCCTCAAGCTAGACTTGAAACCACAGCTCTCAGACACGGTGAGTGCTTTTGTGTGTGTGTGTGTGTGTGTGTGTGTGTGTGTGCATGCATGTAAGTGTGTGTTCAACTCTTGGATGTTTCCCTGCATTAACGGTTTACGTCAGATCCTTCCGCAACATTTCTGTTGGGTTAAGTTCAAAACTTTGAGTTGACTTTTCCAAAATATTAACTTATCCTTCTTTGTGTGTGTGCTTAGGGTTGTTTTGTTGCTGCAAGCCCCATTTTCTCTTGAGATTCAGTTCACAGACAGGTGTCCTGACAATGTTTAGAATTTGCTGGTATAATTCAGAATGACAATACAGCAAAACAGGCCTGATCTATGATACTACCACCACTAAGTTTATCAGATGAGATATTGTTATTATGCTGGAATAACCATATGCTACAGAATGTTTTGTTTTTTTCCTTGTTTATTTTTATTTATATGTATACCAGAAAGTTCACTTTTGGTATCATCTGTCCACAGAACATTTTTCCAGTAGCATGATCTATAACAAAAAGCAAGGTGCAGCAATGTTCTTTTTGGAGAGCAATGACTTACTCACCATTCCTGTTCAGAACAAACCTGATGGTGGACTCATGAGCATTAAAATTAGTCAATGCGAGACCTTGCAGTTATTATTATACTATTGTATTAGTGAAACGAAAGGTTTACAGGATGGTAGTGAGAACAGCTATGCTATAGGGGCAGGAGATGGTGGCACTGTCAGAAAGACAGGAGGCAGAACTGGAGGTGTCAGAGTTAAAGATGCTGAGATTTTTGTTGGGTGTGACGAGGATGGACAGGGATGAGTATATTAGTGGGACAGCTCAGGTTGGACATTTTAGAGAAAAAGTTAGAGGCAAGGATGTGTTGGTTTGGACATGAACAGAGGAGAGACAATTATTAGATTGGGAGAAGAATTTTGAAGATGAAGCTGCTTGGCAAGAGCAAAAGAGAAAGGCCGAAGAGGCTAATGGATGTTATGAGAGTGGACATGCAGGCAGTTGGTTTGATGGGTTTGAAGGAGGAAGATGCAGAGGACAGAAGGAAATGGAGATGGTTGATCCGCTGTGTTGACCCCTAAATGGAAGATCATGATCACTATCTGCTGTGTCAGCCTACAAATCCTACATTGGTGGGAGCTATAGTAACTAACATAATTGACATTCTTCATTAAACATGTGAAGGTTTCATGCCAGTCTCAGGTAATTTAAAAAGCTCCCACCTGTCTGATTCTGGTGTTTCTGGTGATTCTAGCTGCTGAGTTTTCCCCTTCTCCTATTCTCACTAAAGGTGCGCTATACCCAACTGGTACAACAGAAAAAGTGGAAGCCCAGTGGGCGAAATGGTCGTGGAGTGGACGGAGTTGGAGGCTCTGGTGGTGGAGCTCTTGGACGCCTTAGGCGAGGTGGTTCTAGTCGCTCAGGTTACGCCTTCGCACACCAGGAGGGTTTCGGGGAGCTGATCACATCAGGCAAGAACATGCGCCTCAGCTCACTTGCTCTTGCAACCTTTGCCTCACGACACAGCGCCAGTTGGATTGACACACTCCGCAAGAAAAAACACCACACGCAAACCAACCCACCCACTGGGGACAGCAGCCCAGCTCCATCACTGGCCCCGCCCATCTCCACATCCTCATCACTTACTGGTCCACCGGAAAAGGTGGCAAAAGAGGCTGGACAAACAAATGCTGAACCCACGCTTAGTCAGAGCCCTAGTCACATCCAGATCAATGTGGCCAACAGCACAGAAGTAAAGGGAGGAAGCAGTCTATTGGCACAGGTAAATACAAGCACAAGCTTTTAGAATAAAGAAAAACTCGCTCAATGTCAGTATAATTCCATTTTTTTTGTTGTCTAGCCGGTCCTGCTACTTGTATTCCAAACAAAACACCACAACTGTGACAGGTGTAATCAAATACAGATGGAGACAGAAAACACTGTATTGATAACTAACACTTCAGTGTGAGTATGGAAAAGCAGTATTTGAAAAGAAAAAAAATAAAGCCAATCATAGCTAATTACAGACCATTTGCATTCAATGCAACTATAATTAAAGTGAAAGTGACTAAGTGTCATTGTGAAACACAGCACAACACACAGTGAGACACACCAAAATGCTTCCTCTGCATTTCACCCATACACACACATGCACCAGGGGGCAGCTATTTCAAGCGCCCAGGGAGCAGTGATGGGGACAGTAACTTGCTCAAGGGTACCTCAGGGCAACCTACTGGTCTGAAATTTGAACCCACGACTTTTCAGTTCTTGGGCCAAATCCCTAACCACTAGGCCGCCTCTGCCCCTTGATTAACATTGATTAACCTTAACCTTGATTGACCAGTACTGGTGTGAATAGACAGATGGGTTCAAACATTTAGTATAAAGATAATAATTCTAAATAAGTTTTAAATAAGTTGATATGCCCTACAGAACACCTTTCTGCACATCTGCACATTAAAAAGCACAAAGGGGCAGCGGTGGCCTAGTGGTTAGGGCAGTTGAAACCCCTTACCAGTTCTAACCCCTTACCAGTAGGTTGCCCTGAGGTCCCCTGGAGCAAGGTACCGTCCCCATCGCTGCTCCCCGGACGCTTTCATAGCTGCCCCCGGCTGCACTGTGTTTGTGTGCATGGGTTAAATGCAGAGGTCCAATTTCACTGTGTGCTGTGCTGTGCTGTGACGCAATGACAAGAATAGTCACTTTCACTTTTCACTAAATGACAACCTGTGCTGGGATATCCCACATTTAATACAATGCATTATTTTACCCCCAGGATATTCTTTTATTCAGTATGTCACCATCTAATATTTATACTGTTGATGAAATTCTTACATCACTGGTTATATCACTGGTTGTGAATATGGGTGGCATTAGATGGTAAAAAGCCAGCTATGAACTCTAGTCAAGGAGTCACTGTAGAAACACTACAGTTTCTAGAATTCACATAAAAGAATGTCACTTTCAACCTTTTAATGTTTTTGTTCAATCTAGAACTGCCAAATTAATTTCATTCACTGGCACAGCAGAAATTAGCATTACCAAAGAAATGTTTTTTCCTTGATATTTGACAGTGTTTTGAAATTTATAATCCAAAGTGAGGGTCTAACTAATAATAATGGTTCATTAAACAAGCAAACACACTCTTGATTTCCCAGATTGTCATATTGGATGAGTTTGGGAATTAGAAAACTGTGCCTGAAAGACAGAGGCTCCAGCAAGACTGAATGACAGGAAATGAATAACATCCCCCACGTCTCCTGCCACCTCCTGAGGTGTTTAACGCTCAAGATAAGCAAATGGCAGGATGCAGCTGTTTATGGAGCAATTTTGTCTTTTATTTACCGAGTCATGTTTAATTCGTTAGAATATTCACTTTTTCTTAGGTAACATCAGGTTCCGGGGGGGTAGGAGCGCGGACCAATGTCGCCAGCTGCCCACATGCAAATGCTGGGGATATAGCCAATGGCGAATGAGAAGGCGACGCCAGGATAAATCGACCTATTTGAATCTCCAGTGCATCCAGGAATGTTTAAACAGCCTTTTGCTTGCCAGAAGACAGGGCCAGTGAAGAAAATGGACAGACAGCATTACGGTAAAAGACTGAAATACAAACTTAAAGTGAGCAACACACACCTGGACAACTGACTTCAATGGACTTCACAAATGCATTCAACTTTCAATGTATCTGGTAGCGAGCCAGTTCAGACCTAAGATCTTTTCATTTGAAGCAAAGATAGAGAGTGTTATTGTAAAGGACTGTTTGTTCTAGTGACAATCTAGTTTGTGTAAGATGTATTAAAGGAACAATCTGGTGAAAAGTATCATTTCTACAGTTTCCCTCATAAACCTAAATTCAGATGAACAGCCAAGACATGTTTGCATCTTTATTTGTGCACTGGAGCAAGGTTAAAGAGACACTCTGACTGTAAAGTAACTTATGATGATGCAACTTCGAGATGGGAGGAACGTTTAAATAAGTTAAACTGTTTTAAGGTGTTTTTCCTGGGAGGGTTTATCTGTTTTCAAATTTCCAAGCAGTATTATTAGCTCTAATTGGCAAGAATTATCTTTAAATATCAATTTATGATGTTTAAATTAGTTTTATGAATCAAAAACATTGTAATTCATTATGATTAAACTTTTTTTTTTTTTTTTAACATATTTTCAGCCTCTAATAGTTGAATTAAACCGTTTGTTTTTGTTACTGTATCTTTAAGCCTAATGGATGAAAATTAGCTTTGCTGGCTTACCTGTGCTGAATCAGGAATAACAAAACCGCTGCATTTTAAACAAGCTATTTTTGCCACTTAACAATACTTATTGGGCCTGAATGACTGGCATGAACATTGTGTTTACATACTAAATCAACTCTTTTTATTAAAAAAAAAAAAAAATTATATATATATATATATNTAGGCAAGTGTGGCGATACGAGTCTTGCCCCAGGACTCGAGCTACTGATGTGCACGGTTTCGATCGTATAGGTTACATTTTGGTACAAATAAGTATAAATCTAAAATGAAATGACTTTCACTCACAGTGTAAACGGTCACTGAATTTGTCGCTTGCACTTGAAACGTCTGACACGCTGCTAGTGAACAGACTCACCAGGAGCAGCGGGGTGAATACTTGTGCTCAAGGAGCAGATAGGAAGTTAAGTGCATTCACCCACCTGCCCCTGCCCACATTTCTCCTGTCCGTCCTTGGGACTGAACTGGCAACCCTCTGGCTGCAAGCCCTCTTCTAACCATTAGGCCACAGCGGCCCAAAGTAATTATATATATATATATATATATATATATATATATATATATATATATATATATATAAATAAAAAATATATTTCTGTGACTATTGGCCCTTAAATAAAAGCTTATATGACAATGATTAGGACACTGCATTGCATTAAAAAATAAGCAGGCAAAATAGAGAAGTTTAAAATCTATAAAACATTGGTCAAAATTCTGGGCAGCTGCTGTTACAGTGCAATGATTAATGCGTCACTGGGGAAATCCTCAGGGCCTTCTTGGTCTAAGGATTTATGGGAACTAAAAATATATTTTCATATTCTTATTGATTTATTTTTAGATTTAATTAGAGTAATTTCTGTTCTGTTTCATTAGGTTCTGTTTGAAAACAAGGTTTAACTTTGACATATTTTGGTATTTAATTGAAGGCCAAACTCTTATTACTATCATGGATCATTTTGGTTCACTTTCAGCTTCTATTACCTGCTGGCAGCATAAGCCACTTAGTTCCAGTCCAAAGCTATAAAAGAAAACTTTCAGACCCCAAACATGTCCTGATTGAGCCATTCTGGACAGGCACTGAAAACTGAATTTTTTATATATTTTTTTTTACTTTAAAGAAGTGAACCCAGTTGCCAAAGATAGTGTGATATTTTGGTCTTTATTAGTCAGAGTTTCAATAACAAATTCTAAAGGGACAGAAGTATAGAAGTGAAAGTTCCTCCAAGGGCCTCCCCTACTTGTAAGCTGCGAACATGCACATTTGGCATCATAGGCTTTACAGCTACATGTAGAACTAAGGGGTTCCCATTCAATGAACATGAATTGTATTGATTTTCTTAGTGAAAATAAGTTCACATGCTCTACAAAGAAGCTGTTTCAGCACCTTTTAATATATAATAAGTTTTTATCTGCTGATTCAACAAATTGAGAAAAATTTGAACATAAAATGTGGCCTTTAGAAAATCAGTAACTGAATAGAAATTGTGCAAATTGCTAGAAAGATGCCGTATTTCAATGTTTTCTGTAGAGAAAGTTAACTTCTCTTCACCAAGAAAATCAAAAACATGTTTTTGCTCTGGGTTTCCAAGTTTGTCTGTTATTGTATAGAAGGGGCAACTCGTCATACACATGGTTTTGTGTTGTAACTAAGTAAGTGCACCCCTCACTAATCAAAGAGATTAAACCAGTGCAGTCAAGTGTGTAGCTGCTCGACTGGATTGAACTGAAACTTTGTTTAATAAGAGGGACGACCTTTTTTTTGAAGTGACTACGCTTGCATTTAACTATGTCAACAGTGTTTCTGGTTCATCCTCACCCGAAACTCCACCTACACTGGTTCAGTATTAATCACTGAACATGGCTTTCTATTTTGTTCGGCCTGTTTTTCAGTTTGCATTTACTCGTTTTTTACTTTTTACATTTTTTTTATTAGTGAAAATTACTAATGTAATATTACAGTCAAACAGGGCAAGAAAACATAATTTGTTCAGACCGCCCTGACTTATGCCTTCAGCTTTTTTGGTCAGTAAGAAGACATGAGGACACGCTGGCTGTTTTCTTCAGAGAACTGCTGAGCACGTGATCAGCCATGAGCTGAAAGAGGACATCATTTTGTGGATGTGGGATAATCCGGTTGCCTGGTCATAGCTCCAATAATGACCATGAACTGATGAGAGAAGCATTTCTACACTATAGTTCTCTATGAGAACATGATAGGAACCACAAGTAATAAAAATTCTTAGTAAAACCAAGTTCTTCTTTCATTTTTTACACCATATTGGTGCGCCAAGCTACGAACTTCCACCAAATCAATGAGCTGGACTACTGGAGTCATATTTACGTAAACTCTACCTGGATCTTTGAGGAATGAACTGGGAGAGAATGTCATAAAGCTCAGAGATGGATCCTAATAACAGTCTAAATCTAAATGTGGCCTTAGGAACATGTCCTGAATGGAAATCATAATTGTTGTGTGTTTGTGTTCATGAAATAACCACATACTTGCTGTGTGTTATGTTGAACTAAGAGTCTCCAGAGTCTGTTGATGAAAAGCTATCACTAAGGTGGTCTGCTTAGATAAAACAAATGCATCTGTGCTGATTTTTAGTCTGTGTTTGCTACAGATATATGGGCATCTACTGCAATAAGACAGTCCAGCAGGACAAGCTAATGTTGGCCTGTGGTTAAAGCTCTTTGTTGTCTAGAATGTGTGTTGCACCGTAAACCTGTCAGTGACCTACGTCCTTGTAATGGAGTTGTTGGAAAATGGATGATACATGATTAAAGCTGTTTATTCCTTCTTCAGTTCTTGACTGGGGTGACAGAGGGTCCTTTCTGTGTGCCGTTTGTATGTTCCCCCTGCGCATATGTGGGTTTCCACTGGGAAGTCCTGCTTACTGTTTACTACCAAAAATTGTACATCAGGTGATCTGAAAATGCAAAACTGCCCCAAGGTGTGACTGCGTGTGCATGTGTTTGTCTGCATGAGAGCGCTGAAGCTGTAGGCCTACCTGCATAACCCTGGTTGAGCGTGACTCACAGAATGAATAAATGAACAAATAAATGAGTGAAGGAAAGAAGGAACAAACAAATGAAAGAACAAACAAACGATTGAATAGCTAATTTAAGAACATAGTGTGACTGTTACATTACGTGTAGAATGTATGGGTTCAATTACTTTTAAAAGAAAAGGCAAATAAAAAGGGAAGCCATAGATGAATCATCTTTGTTCCCTTGTTGCTTTAATGAAGCGCTTCTGTAAATGTGTTGTGGGAGGGTGAAGAGCCTTAGTTATGGTCACAGACACTCCACATAATGAAAAGGCTCTGGACTACTTAAAAGAGTTCCAAGATCCATATGTCCAAACCAACTACCATTCCAGTAAAGGTGATAGACTGAAGCTGTAGAAGAACCAGCTTTGTTGCCTTGTTGCTCTCAGAAAGTTTTAATGGATTGAATCTATAAATTTAGTGTGGAGAACCTTAGTTTAAAATATAACAGTGGAGGTCTAGTGGTTAGGGGAGTTGGCCACAGGATTGGAAGATTGTGGGTTCAAACCCCTTACCAGTAGGTTGCCCTGAGGTACCCTTGAGCCGGGCGCTTTCATAGCTGCCCACTGCTGCACGGTGTTTGCATGGGTTAAATGCAGAGGTCCAATTTCGCTGTGGTTCGCTGTGTGCTGTGCTGTGACCTCGCAGTGACAAGAATAGTCACTTTCACTTTTCACTTTCATAAGACCATTCACATTATGTAAAAGTTGTGTTCCAATCAAAACATTTCTTGGAATTGAATCTCTGAACCAAGAACTATACCAGAAAGGATATCTTGTATATATTTATTTTCATGCTACCTTTGGCGGCTTGCCTTCTTCCCATACTGCATCCTGATGTTCCACATGATTCAACAGAAAACATGATGAGTAGACCAGGTCACCATCTTCCACTGTGCCACAGTTTCATTCTAATACCGCAGCTTTTGGATTAGGGTCAGCATGGGCACTCTGGCTGGTCTGCAGCTACATGGCCTGATGGGCAAAAGCTCTGATGGTCTGTGTTCTGTCACCTTTCTTTGGTGAATTTTTTCTTTCACTTCTACTGAGCGATGCTAGAACAGGCTCTACATTATTTTACTGAATCAGTAAAGATGGTCTGAGGTCATGTCCCTGGTGGTCCTTGACACCGTCAGTATGTTTTTCCATGTACTAATGTGCTGGGGCTGAAATTACACAAGATCACATTAGTCAACAGGCAGCAGAGAGGGAAGGAAAAGGGGCAGGCTTTGGGAAATCTCAAACTACATATAGTCTGGAAACAGACACCCTCCCCTCACTGACACATTCACACACAAACACACACACTCTCCTCAGAAACAGGCTGGACTTCACCACAGTAGCCTGAAAAGTTAACTTGGGTTGTTTTTCTTGTGTTTTTTCGTTTTTTATTCCGTGTATGAAGAGCATATCTACTTCCTGTTTTGGTTTTTCTTCTCTTTGACCTTTTGGCTCGTTCAGTTATGGCGAATTGACTGGAAGATGAGGCTCCACTGGACTCTGCTGGTAGTGCTCCTCACCTTGTTTGGTGTCAAAGTTCAGTGTATTCAAGCAACTGAACTATGTCCTCGGAAAGGTTAGTCTCTACAGCCTTCACCCCAATGTCTATGCAGCTCAGGGACCTACATTAGAAACGGCATTTAACTGAAGTCAATTCATAGTTTACTGAAGACGTGGTTTAAACCTGTGGAAAATATGACTTTCTTCTGACACTTAACATATCCATTAAATTGACTTTTATGTTTTTATATGTGAACAAGGCTGAACCAGGACAGTTATTTCCAGTGTACCGTTCTACCTTAAAAAGTGCAACAGTAAGACTGCAAGGTGCAAGACTTTGAAAATTAAAAATGTTCCTTATGAAAAATGGTGTGGTGCGATAATACAATTTTTAATAATAAACTTATTACTTTTTCCATGTAATGTAAAAAAAAAAAAAAAGCTTATAAAAGTTTTTTTTTTTTTATTTAGTTTTTTTGTTTCTTTTATCTGAAGGAAAGCTTAGTTTCAGCTCAGCGAAACCAAACCAAACATAAACCAAACATAACCAAACATAAACCAAAGTTCTACTTTGGTTCTCTGTTTTATTTAAATATGTAACTGTTTGTTCATCACAGTATAATTAACTGTCAATTACTATTTTAAGCCATACAAAGGTTCCACTCAATATACTGAATTTCTGAAGTAGTTTAGAAATTTCTCAGATTTTGTCAATCAATCAGGTAACATCAAATGCTGCTTATGATTTATGATCAATAAGGGAGTTAAGAGTAATTCATTCCAAATGTTTTGCATTAATAAAAGGGCATACACAGCAGGCTAGAGAAGGAGAGAGAGAGCAATGGAGAAAATGAGAGAAAAAGGGAGAAAATAGAGAAGAATCCAGCAAAAGGAGAACTGAGAACAAAGTGAGGGGGTTCATTGTGCAATTTAGCAGTTTATCTGTGTAAATCAGTCAACCACAACCTACACACACACACACACACACACACACACACACAGAAAAAGGGGATCATCTCTGTTTTCGGAGATGGGGGCGTAGTTATTGCAACATCTGGTTCCTTAGTTTTATTAGCTTAAATTTTAGTAGAGCTAAGGTGTGAAACGGTATCTAGTAAAAGGGTAATTCCAAGTTTCTCAAAACCTCTACTTTGAGGTGTAAACAAAACATTACTTTCTGACTTCTGATTTCTTCTGATTCAGTGGTGCTGAATCGTAACCAGGGCTTATGGCTACTTGTGTCTACAGCACAAATATGTCCATTTCATCTACTGTTCACACTCAGTACTGAAAACAACATCTAAGTGATGCATGTAATGTGGATAATGTTAAACCTGCATATATCCTTCTGCTATCGATAGCTTTAAATAAATTCTCAACACTTGTCCATATGTTTGGTTCCGTGCACCACCACTGTGAACAATTTGAACTGCAGGTTTCTTCAGAATGAAGAATAGAAGCCAGCAGGTATTTGTTTGAAGGAACTGCATAACCTGCTCTTTTTTTTCTTTTATTTTTTCAGAAGCTCCACTTGGTGTTCTGGCTTTGGCTGTGGGTAGTGAGGTCTTCCTGGACTGCAGTGGAGAAGTCACTGTGGACGGTGTGTCTTTAGCAGTGGGCAAAAAGCACAATGGGAGGCTCAGGAGAAGGGAAGCCACATCTGGCATTTGGAGATCCCAAAGGGAGAGAGATAGCATTGGTACTACTGGAACATTCCATTCTACAGTTAAAAACTTTGACGGTACTGGAACGTACCAAAATGAGACTGCTACAGGAATAGTGAAGACCAAGGAGGCAGCTGTAACTTTTCCTAAAACTCCTGCAATCACAACCAAGGAGCAGACGAGGCAGGATTTTACTGTCAGTCAGTCCTCGGACAGAGCGGGCAATGCAGAAGGAGGAACCTTTGGTGTAACGATGGAAAATGGTAGGAGTAAAATACCATTGGCATCATTATTAATAAAAAAACAAAAAACAAATGACACATCAATATGAAGAATAAAATACTGGTATTCCAGTTACATTACACTGTACACATTCCACCTAAAGCTCTACCTCATTATTCTGAGGGGCTGCTAACATGAAAGTGAAAGTGAAAGGGAAAACCCTTGTCATTGCGAGGTCACAGCACAGCACACGTGAACCACAACGAAATTGGAGCAGTGTGCTCGTGTGCCCGTGCAGCAGTGGGCAGCTATTCAAAGCGCCCGGGGAGCAGTGACGGGGACGGTACCCTGCTCAAGGGTACCTCAGGGCAACCTACTTGTGAGGGAAGCGAACCCACAATCTTCCAATGCGGAGGCAACTCTCTAACCACTAGGCCGCCTCTGCCCCTTGATTAACATGTTATTGTACAGCTAAACACCCTTGGAGGAGAACTGCTGATTAGTTGTGTCAGCTAAAAAACTACTTTTCTTACAGGAATATGTTACGAATTGCCAGTCTGACACATTTACACTGAGTTCTTAAACCTTAAGCCTGGAAAAGTAAACTTGGCCAAGAGAAGGGTCCAGGCATGAATGAATGTATTCAGTTATGCCTTAACTTTGCATTGAAATACTGGTTGGAAAAAAAATCACACCGTTCTCCCAAAATTGTTCAGGCTTTGATAAATCAGATTCTACTATTTATATTCCTTACTTAAATACATTTCAAATAAGAGTGTTCACATATAAATATTATATTAAATTGACATGCCAATGTAACGTATGTACAATTACATTATCTGTAATAATATTTTATTTAGTAGGTAGGAATATGGAGTATGAGGACTATGAAGACTATGAAGAGAATGAGGATGGGTTGCGGGTGACCAGAGCCATTAAAAGGCAGACACGCTGGACTTGGAATGGGAAAAGAGTGCGGAGCATAAAGAGAGGATGGGCTTTACGATTGCCTGCCCTCCAGCTGAATGACTCTGGGAACTACAGTTGCTACAGAGGAGACCAACTCATTTCAACCGTTAAAATCCTTGTGGGAGGTAAGGGTAGCAGAATATGGAGAGAAAGTGAAAAATGTTGCGATTAGTTTAGTATATAATGGCTTTATGTAGTTTTATACTGAAATCACAAATTGAAACTTTACGCTACACCAGCCCTGCACAACAATAATCTATACAGACATTTTTCAACATGTGGGACCTCCTGTTCCAACATGGCAAAACTCCAGCTCCAACCTCCCTTCCATAGAAACCAAAATTGCCTTGTAAGACTACAGTGCAATGTTACTGCCCAGCTACAACAGTTATGGATACCCATTAGGGATGTATAAAACTAATGTTCTAAAGTTTCTCAACAACTTTTTCAGTTCCCCCAGAGACTCCTACTATATCCTGCCACAAGAAATTCCATACTAGCAAAGTCCGATGTGAGTGGATATCCAGGAAGCCTATTATTCCCCGGCCTCAGTGTTACCTCCTCGTGAAGAAGGGGTAAGTAAGAGTTTGTTGCTGTGTGTGCATGCCCATCCCATTTAAACATGATATAAATAGGATCTCCCTCTTCTAACAATCCCTTGTCCATCACCATGGAGAAATCCAAAAACACTAGGGTTGACTCACAACTGTTACTAGGTTTTTTAATCATTATTAATCAAAATAACTATTGTATTTTCTGAAGAGAAGAAAAACAATTCCTGTTCTGTAAGTAGATCCTGAAATAGCACACGTGCACAAACCGCAGTATTCTTAGCTTTGTATTTCGAAGTGGGACGAATATTTTAGAACATGCCTCCTTTACGGTGGTGGGCAATAATCATTCAAGCATCTTAAACGCTTATCCTGAGTTTGGGTTGTAGGTGGTGCTAGAGGCAGAGAAACACTCTGGACAGCTCACCAGTCCATCGCAGGACAGACAAACAGACTGACACATTCACAGCTACACTCACATATTTGCTGTTAAGGGCCAATTTAACATTTTTAATCCACCTGACGTGATTTTATTTCTCCCCTCCCTCGGATGGCAGTTTAAAGTACATGAAACCACAACTAATCTCATTTTAGTCACACTCATAACAATAAGCAATGAACTACACTGTGATCATCTCTAATCCCACACTGCATGCAAAGCTCCTTTGTCAAGAAATGTGCCAACAAATTTGTCTTAGTCTTTAGCCCAGTCAGTCAAGTCTCTTAAGTCTCAGTCAAGTCAGAGAAAACGGAAAGAAAACTAATTCGGCTTCACTGGAGCCCCTGGAGAAAGAATTCCACGTCTGATCTAAAGAGTGGCATGTCCACAGTGAAGTATGAGGGTGGGAGCATCATGATGTAGGTATAATTCTCTGCAGATGTTATACCATCAGAAAAAAAGGTATTATGAGTTAATGAGATAAGTAGGTCAAAACTGAACCCTGTATCTTTGTTGCTTATGAACACGTTTTTTTTTTTACAAAAAAGCCAAATGACATTAACTGTGCTGTGAATATCTGCGCTTGAAGGATCGTAATTAACAAAAATAAATAATCTTGAATACTCTTTTTCCCTCAGTGTATAAATTACATAATCCCCTCTCTCTCTCTCTCTCTCTCTCTCTCTCTCTCTCTCACTCTTTCTGTAGGTTTGAGAACTTCTCTCGTGAGCCTTGCTCATACTCTGCTGAGCGTTCCCGGTGCTGGTGTGCCCTGTACTCTGAGGAGGGTGAAAAACGCATATATGACACAAAATTGTGTGTGACCAACACAGCAGGCAGTGCCATCAGTCGCTCGTTCAGATTCAACCTGCCGGACATCAGTGAGTATTTGTGTGAGTGAGTAATTGTGTGTACTTGGTTGCCCCCTTGTGATGGATTGGTGAGCTGTCCTGGTTGTATCTCCACTTTTGCTCTAAGGGGCAGTGGTGGCCTAGTGTTTAGGGACTAGGCCCCAGGATCTGAAGGTTGTGGGTTTGAGTCCTAGACAAGTAGGTTGCTCTGAGATACCCTTGAGCAACTTACAGTCCCCATCAATGCTCCCTGAGTGCTTTCAATAGCTGCCCCCTGCTGCACTGCTGTGTGTGTATGGGTGAACTGCAGAGGCTGCATTTTGTTGTGGTTCACTGTGTGTTGTGTTGTGTATTCACAATGACAAGTTGTCACCTTCACTTCACTTTCACTTCACTAACAGTATAGGCTTAAGTTCCCCACCCACCCACTGCTCTGCTTCACTTATGCGGCACAGATAAGAGATGTTTTGATTTTTCCCCCTCTGACCATAAATTACGTCAACGTTTCGCTACAAAGCTTATGTAGTTAACAGCTGATGGAAAGTTACCTTATTGTAACTAAGGAGCAAAAGCAAAAACAGACAATTATTAGTTACAGTCATTCAGTGAGGAGGACAAGGAAACTAGATTCAAACACCATATACATTTTGATAAATGATGCCATGAAGGCAGTAAAACGATGAAACATTTTGAATAAGTGTGTATACTTGCCTACTGTATCAAAGATTTCGACCAGTAGACCCCGCTCACAACCCCTGGCGTAGAATATTACTATGAAATGCACTCAGAATTCAGAATTCTGAATGTTCATTCCTATCCCATTATTGACTTTGTCTATTTGCTAGCATGTGTGATAAAGAGGGTGTGTGAGAATGTGCACCAGTATAGTTGGGGAGGTATTTGATTGTTGGCTTCAGTGTTGGGACTTTATTTGTTCATTCTGATTATATTTTATTTTGACTTACAACATGTGTGTATTTGAGTGTGTATGTGAGGATATGAGTGTGTTCAGCAAGATACATTTATTGTGGTACATTTTTTTATCATGGTGTACAGATGAAAAGATTGTTTAGTGATATGAAGTGACTGTGTCATTGTGAAGCACAGCACAAGGTGAATCACAACAAAAAGCTTCCCCTGCTTCTCACACTTCCACACATATGCAGGGGCAGGTTTTTAAAGCACCCGATGAGCAATGATGGTACAGTGCCTTACTCAAGGGTACGTCAGGGTAACCTACTTCAACCACTAGGCCGCTAACCACTACTAACCACACACTGCTGCCCAGTGTTGCACAACTGTATAGTGCTGTATTGGATTGTTGTGGTCGAAAAAGATCATTCTGTGCCATACTGTTATAACTACTGATGGTACCCTATTGCGGCATGAAGCAATGTATTGGGCACCATGCTGATAGCACTACCAGCATAACAACAATTACATAACACTCTCTTTGTGGTCGGGGTTATAGTGTTGTCCACTAAGATGATCAGAACATAGCTTTACTGTTTGTGAAATTGGATGTTTAAGTATTTCCTCCTTTAGTGCAGAGTTCTTGTGGTCATCTAGGTTTCCTGGCATGTTTATTACTCTACTTTTCACAGTTTCTCGTCTCTTTAGTCAAACCGGACCCTCCTGCCAAAGTGGTGGTGAAACCTGTTAAAGGTCAGACTCACACTCTGACCATTTCATGGTCTTATCCTTCCACATGGAAATTCGGCTACTACTATCTCCACTTCCAGCTCAGATATCGACCTCTGCTGGCCAAGGAGGTAAAACACAGGACAGAAACATTTACAATGTCCTCAGAACTGTGCAAGAAGTAACTGAGATACTATGTTACATTCTTAACATGCTACTTAACATTCAAAGTGAAGTTATAAATGTCCAGAAATGAATAAATGTATATAAATGTAAATAATAATGTCCAGAATGAATTTCTAATAATAAATATATATAGAATTAAGTACCAATAATAGTAATATGTTGAAATTATTTTCCAGAAAGCAGTACATTTGATATTAATAGTTAATAGTTAATTAATAAAAGTACTAATTCCTAGAATGAAGTAAAATAATAATGTGAGATATTTTGGAGGTGAAAGAATACATTTTTGCTTTTTTGAGTGTGTGGATGGGAGCGTCAGTGTAAAGTAACACTTAGATGATGGACTATGGGTGAGGGCATAACGAGGGCATTATCAATGGGTATACTCAAATTTGAAAATTTCAACATGAGAGCCTTATAAGCCAATGAGTAGAAGTTCTCTTTTGTCTGAATTGAGCTTAAGAAAGTTTGAGGTGAGCAATAATCTTAGGGCAGGAATACGAGCTGTAAGGGAATGGGGTGGGGCGGCTAAAGTGGAGGTGAAGTCTGTGGAAAGGGAAAAAAAAAAACATGACTTAAAGGGCTCAAATAAGTTAACTGCTAAGTGGCTTTGCAGTCGAATAGCTACAACCCCTTCAAGGAGTTTGGAAATTAAAGATGCATTTGAAAAGTCTGTAGCTATTAAGATTACTTAGATCCAAAGTATTTTTAATTGGTAGTAAGTATGTGCAGATTTTTGGATTCTATGTTCATCTATAATGTCAGTGCATATATTTAATGTCATGTTCTAAAAATGTGTGTGTATGTGTGTAGTACCAGCACTTGCTCATTGAAGGTTACCAAAGGGATCTTACTTGCTGGATTTCTGACGCTCTGCCACAAATTCAGTATGAAGTGCAGCTTCAAGCCAAAGATGAATATGACGGTGTCTGGAGTGAATGGAGTAGTCCTGTGTATGCGTATACATGGACAGGTAACCACACACACACACCTTTTATATACATTTCAATATGTTTCCAGAATCTTTACTGAGTTACTTTCAGGTGTCGAATTAAAAAGCATAAATATATCTTTCTCACTGTAGTTCCTGTGCCCACTATTGCCAGTGACGAGCAAACTACACTGGTAAGTTCATTCAAACTGCAAACACAAATCACTCACAATATGATTCATCAAGAACATACGTTTTAATCAGTCACTTTATAAATTGGGTGATTAAACCAGGTATGACAAAAAAAATCTATAAAATACTCTTGCTGCCATCTCTGCCAGAGGTGAGTCTGCAGAACGCAACCTATTTTGTTGACTGTGGAACATATAGCCTTGTCGAGTTGAGGGACATTTTAGACACGGGGAAGTTTGGCATGAGTGCATCTTCTACTTGCCGTATCTTAGCGTGATTGAACAGAGAAAAAAACTCTAAGAAGGATATGACATGGGCTGGGCAGAACATTTAACAGCAGGGATCCGAGTTCTGCATATCTTTTTGTAAAAAGGCACTGACTTTCACATTCATAAGGGTTTGCTCCATTTCATAGATGTTTTCAAACACTACCCCTGGAGCACATTTCAAAAGGGCACGTGGACTAGGGCTAAAAATAGGAACTAGGACTGTGCCGTAGTTTCTTATTTTATCTCTTATGTGTCCACTCTTTTAGGAACCTATCTGGACTTTTCCTGAAGGCTCTGGATATGAAGACAATCCTAAAGTTGGTAGGTGTAAGAAAAAGATTAACAATAAACAACACATTTTACTTATCATCATGAAATGCTTCACAATTGACAGAAACAAAAACTTAACTTTATTTGATTTTGGTGGGAAAAGGGTTCATCTTTTATTTTTTTTTTTTTGAAGTAGAGATAATTTAAAGGAGGCCTAGGTGCTTTCAGTTCCTCTGTTACAGCAAAAGCATGACTTAAGACAGAACACTACTGTCACAATGTGGTGTTGAGGGCTGGACGCCAAAGCAGAGCCGAGAGCTTCGTACTGAACTTTAATGACTGATAACGTGCACAGAACTCAAAGCTAAACATAACAAACGTAACAGGTGTAAAACATAACAAATAATCACACCGTGCGCACACAGAATGACCAGCGCCCTGCTCTGATTCACTGGGGCTTATAACGCCAGCCCCCGATGAGGCTCACCTGGCACCCAATGCCCAGGTGTGCACAATCAGAGCAGGTCGCCCTCTACTGGCGCAGGATCGTTACAACTACAGGCTGCTAAGGTGCCAGTCCGGAGTAAATGAGCGTGAAAGGAGCGAAAAGCCAAATTCCACGACTTAAAAATGTTTCAACCCATTTCTGCAGGAGCTTCCTTTCATTTTCTAAAGGATGGTCAGAATGATGTTAGCATTACTGTTCGTAAGAGCTGATTAAACGATGAGCTCATAAGGTATTTTAAATAATTGGCCAAGTGAAAGTACAAAGGACACTATGAGGTTTAAGCCCCCAAAAGTAGAGCCGCAACATTGAAATATCTAATGTTATTCTGTTAAAAAGAATACGTTTATTGTATAATAATTACTGAATACTAATAAGTTCACTAACACTCCAAGTGAACCCATTCATTCTGGACTTTCCGGATTGCCCTCAGTACGTATTCTCAAGGTGGCTTCAGTGTTGCTTCTGACTGTTAGTCTCTGTGTTGCCAAATGTCACTTTCAATGCACCAGCTGAACTATCTAGCCGTTGCAATTGGCAGAAACATTTGTATAACTTTCCCTGTCAAAATGGATCAAACTCTTGGAGCAGTCAGATCACTGTGAAATCACTGTTGAAAGCTGACAAAAATGAGATCAGTTGGAAGATTTTCCTTCTATTTTTGTTTCTGTTGTTCAGGCTGCCGTTAATGTGTATGTTCTAGAAATCATTTTCTTTTTTAAGACATTTAATTGCTGTCTGACTTATGATGCATGGTTATACAGTAAAGCGAAGTCTAATAGGCTACACAGATCATTGTGTGATAATTAGATAGCCTTATATCTTCTCGGCGGTTCGTTGTGTGGTTTGTGAACGATTTAGAACGGATGGAATGAATTAACACATTGTTTTGAAAATGGGCGCTAATGCGGTTTGGATGATTGATTGATTATGACATGTTATAATGACTGAATGTGCAATAATATGGGGGGGGGGGGCGGTGTCTGTGTACTTTTGTAGGTGAAACAAAAAAATAAAAAAAAAAACTTTCAGACGCTTTGGTATTGTGCTTGTAAACCCAATGCAGTGAGGTGTCTGTCATGACTGCAAAAACAGGACTGTAGTTTGCCGTGAGACCTACTCATAACCTTTGTTCTCGCTGCCTCCCCCTTTTTGCCCACTCTTTCTCCCCCTCTCTGGATTTATAGAGATAACTGGACATCCGACTGACAACGCTGATGTTTGGATATACGTGCTGTCAGCGTTTGGGCTGTGTCTCTTCGTTGTCATGGCCATGCTCTCTGTCTGCTCCCTCAGGTATGCATCCGATCTATTATTTTTCATTCAGTCCCATTCCCTATGTGCACATCCAGCTTTTCATTAGCTTGTGGAAGTGGTTAAGGACACTGCATGGCTTACTGTGAGCTATAAAAATGAATAAAAGCCCTACACTGCAGGCACCTGGACCTGTTTTCACAAACCAACTCAAGAATCAGAATGCTGATCTAGAATCAGTCTTTTGTGGCAATGACCAGGAAAATACAGAGGAATCTGATCCAGGATTAATGCTCTCAAACCCTGGTGTTGTCTCAATGGATGCCTGTAGAAGTAACGTTTTTAAAAGCTTACAATAAGTCATACTTGTCTTACCTGGTCTAAAAGTCTCCTCCGCTTTTATGAATAGTATTTCTTCAGTGTGGTAGTAAAATTAGCACATTTTAACCTCCTTACCTCAAAGTGTGCTTTATTTTTTAACTGAGCTACATGACTATTGAGGCTTGCAAATAATGAAATTTTATGGGAACTGATCAAGCGTCAAGCTTACCTGCTCTGACTGCTTATCGAATTAATCACACACGCCTCTGAGCGTGTGGAGCTGTTTATTCATCTCAGAAGCAGAAGATTGCTTATGTGGTTTTTGACACTTTGACACACACTTTGTTATTTATACAGACTTTAATATCTATCGTCTATGTGCACCCACACACACTCTTCCCCCCCTCAGGCACAGGGTATGGTTCATATCTAAAATGAACAAGAAGAGCTGTGCTCGTCCCTGCTCCTACTCCCCTCCTTCCCCTCCCTCTCTCCACCAGTCACTCATGGAGCCTCGTCAGAAAAGCCAGCATCACTTCCTGCCTGTAAAGGAAGAGGAACAAGGAGGAATAAATTTACATAATTTTGACTACTTTCTCTCTTCCTCTGGAGACTGAAGGAGCAGAATAGTCAGGCCAGTGACTTTGGAACAGCATATTAATACAGTGTTCTGTAAAAAAGCAGATCACACCACTGTAATAAAGGCCAGTGTCCTTCCTCTCTCTCTCTCTCTCTCTCTCTCTCTCTCTCTCTCTCACCCTCAGGGCCAAATTTACCCACAATATTCCAGCCACAATACTAGTGGGTTGATCCATGCTGGACTTTATCATTTTAGCAAAATACAGTACTGTGCAAAAGTTTTAGGCAGGTGTGGAAAAAATGCTGTAAGCAATGAATACTTTCAGAAATATAAATAATGATTGTTTATTTTTATCCATTTATAAAATGCAAAGTGAGCGAACAAAAGAAAAATCTAAATCAGATCAATATTTGGTGTTGCTACCTTTTACCTTCAAACCAGCATCAGTTCTTCTGGCCCCCACAGAGCCCTGATCTCAACATCATCCAGTGTGTCTGGATTACATGAAGAGACAGGAGGATGTGAGGAAGCTACATCCACAGAAGATCTGTGGTTAGTTCTCCAAGATGTTTAGAACAACCTACCAGCCGAGCTCCTTCAAAAACTGTGTGCAAGTGTACCTAGAAGAACTGATGCTGTTTTGAAGGCAAAGGGTGGTCACACCAAATATTGATTTGATTTAGATTTCTCTTTTGTTCATTCACTGCATGTTGTTGATTGATGAAAATAAATGAGTAAAACTTCCATTTTTGAAAGCATTCTTTGTTTACAGCATTTTTCCCACACCTGCCTAAAAGTTTTGCACAGTGCTGAACTTTTTTCGTGCCAATGAGAGTGCCAGTCTAATAGTATCTCTCTTAAAAATTGTGTAATCCAGCTCATCCAGTCAGAGACTGTGTTTCTTACTGGCCATGAGCAGCACCACTAATCTTTAACATATTGCCCAAAGAAGTAACATGAGATCTTTACCATTTTTTTAAATGACTATTTGACATTGTGAAACACACTGAAACCACACTGAAATGCATTCTCAGTATTTAACCCACTCACAACGTGCAGCAGGGGTAGCTATGTTCAGCGCCCCGGGAACAGTGATCAAGGTTAACTGAGGGCAACCTACTGATTGGGGATTTATATATTGGGGAAAATAAATGTAGTTGTTGAGTCCTGGTTTGGCTAATTAATGGTTAATTAAGTTAAATCAGACTCGCTGCGGATGGACTGTAGTTTGTTGTGGGATGGCTTGGTGCATCTCGCAGAAATCTAGAACTAAATCCTCTGTGGGAAAATCAGGCTCTGCAAAAAACTGGGTTATCAAAGCAGTGACTTAAGTGAGTTAGAAACACTGAAGATGTGGCCAAAGCCCCAAACATCTTTTATTAGTCATCATTCCGTTTAAATGATCACATAGAAAAAACAATACTCTATGTTTTGCTTATGAGACTCAGGATGGCTTTTTATTTTTTTTACTTTAGCCAACATTCTCCCACCCTTTGCTTAGCTACAAGCTGAAATAGTGATCTCAGGTCTGTACTACAATTTAAAATGGGCTTATTGGTGATTTGGAGATTATGTGGCCATCACATACACTCTTGAATTCTATTTTACATTTTAAACTTTCTTAATATTGCTTTAAGATGCAAAATAGTGATCCATTTCAGTCACTGTGATATGCTCAGAACTGTTTACAGTAATATAATTCATCACAATAACGGTATCACATTGCCCACCCGCAGTGGATTCATGAGGAAAGAAAATGGTATTTTGTCTCATAAGCAAGCTGCTTGGTTTCATGGGCTTAATGCTGAATGTATAACGTGGCTAAATGTTGTGCTACTCTACTGGTCTGTCTCTTGCATATATGCAGGCATTCCCTTCTGATCATAAGCTTAATGAAATTTTGTACATAATCTATCAAACAGAAAGTTACTATATTTTTGATGTGTTAATTTTAATAAAGATTGGTTTATTTTTAAGCATAAGGTGTGATTATATTTGTAGTCCAGTCTATAAAATAAAAAAGAATACTTTAAATACATCTTATACATTTCTGTAAAAGGTTTTTTGAATTCACCATGTCTGGGGTGCAGTGTTGGAGATACTGCCTTGCTTAGGTACCTGGGATAAAACCTAATGGTCTGAGATTCAAACCCTTGTACCTCCAATCATGGGATCAAGTGCCCAACCACTGAGCCACCACTGCCCAAAGCTTCTAAATTTCAAGTTCCTTAAGGGTTCTAGCAGCATGCTTTCTCAATTCATGTAAATTGGAGAAAATAAATGAGAGAAACTATTTATTACATTTATTTGAGGTGTGCGTAAAGTATATCAGGGAGCCAAACCCATCCGCCTTGCAACACATCCGTCAGAGAACAAAGCCAATTTCCCATAAAAGTAAGTTGGCACATTTCATTTGGATTTGTCAGCAATTTTCTGACAGTGGTTGAGGCCTTCATATCTGAATGATGCAAAATTTGAATGTCAGATTGTAAGAGTGACATCTTAAATAATATCTACAAATGCAAACAGCAGGCAGTATTAACACATGATCTTTGAGAACCAGCGACAAAAGTACATATATTTAAACATTTTTGTCTGAATGTTCAAACAAGCAGCCACATGAAGCTTATCACATCTCCAAATGCAGCATCCAGCACCATCACCCCTTAGGAAATGGCTGAAAGGAGAAGTTCATAGACTTATGAAGATTTGGACACTGCCCTCAGAGCTGATGAACACCCAACATCAATCTGTCTAGTGGCATCAGAGAAGCAAAGGGTGCTGGATACAGGATTTGAACCTGTGATCTCATGGTTCATAGGCAGGTATTATACCACGAGACCACCCGCCTTGCCATGGAGTAGGTCCACAGCAACCTTTGAGATTGCACCAGGTTAAGGGTTTTAAATGTATCGATCCGTCTATCGATTCGGGCTGTTAAGGGATTTAAATTTATCTATCCAGCCGTCCATCCGTCCATCTATCTATCTACAGCATCTCACAAAAACACAGCTCCAAGACCACTGCCTCGCTACAGAAACTGAGGGCAACGCTGCTGGACTGGGCGAGCATGTCTCCAGACCTGAACCCTCCTGAGCATCAGTGGGGCTTCCTCACATAAACCCGACTTCACTCTGCTGAGCTCACTGATGGAGTGTCACACACACCTACTGCTTCAGGCTGGATGTGGTTAAGTCACACCTCCAGCTCTCACTCGCACCCTAACGCGCGCATTCATGCCAACACTTTCCTCTTTCCTCTTTAATGTTTTAAATGTTGCCGCGACTTGCGATGTGTGGCTTGTCGGGCGGATTGATTTTTTTGCGCATGCGCGTGCAGCGGCGCCGTAAGTTTTAAAGAGTCAGTGAAGAGCGAGGGAAGAATGAGCTCCGGCCACAGACCAGCCAAGAAGGAGCGAAGTTTGAGCGGTGCTCCGAATCTGCTCTTGTGTAAGTGGACCTGTTTTTACTGACCATATTACCAGAGGAAGAGTGAACACAGCGGTGTGAACGCACAGGAGGGGTGTGAACGCACAGTTCTGTAAACGCACAGGGTGTGAACGCACAGCGGTGTGAACACAGGAGGGGTGTGAACACACAGCGGTGTGAACACAGGAGGGGTGTGAACACACAGTTCTGTAAACGCACAGGGTGTGAACACACAGCGGTGTGAACACAGGAGGGGTGTGAACGCACAGTTCTGTAAACGCACGGGTGTTAGGAGCGGCTGCGGTGCGGCGAGTCCCGCGGAGGGAGTTCGGCTGCGGTGCGGCGGTTTACCGGCGGCGCGAGGCGGAGCGCTTAGGGACCGTCCATAAATGACCACGTGTAGTGTGTAGTGTTTCAGTGTAGTTTTGTTTCTCATATTTTACACTTTTATTGAAAAGAAAAAAAAACTTTACAATGGAATAATCTTGAATCGCCTTCAGTAAGTTCTGTATCTATTGACCGGTTGCTGAATTGTACCCCCTCTCTTCAGTTTGCGCTCTGTAATGTCCCTGGAGTCGCTGGAGCTGGAGCTGCGTGCGCTCTCAGCCTCTTATCCAGAGACTTACATGTCCTGATCACAGGGACAGTCCCCCTGGAGACACTCAGGTTAAGGGTCTTGCTCAGGGACCCAGTGGTGATTCGAACCGGGGACCTCTTCATCCAGAGGTCCGTAGCCAAGTACTCTACACAGCTCTACCACTAGACCACCGCCCTCGCATCTCGATTCACAGCATCAGTGAAGTGAAAAGAGGGTGTGTCACACGTGGGTGTGTCACACGCGGATTTGTGAGGTGTGTCCAGGCTACCGCCCAATTACAGACAGGCCAGATTCATAGCATTTCCCTCGCGCTCAGAGTCCTCAGAGAGGACAGGGTTGAGGTCAGGGGAGTTTGGGGGCCACACCATGAGTTTCACTGCTTTTATGCCGATATGCAGAGGTATGCTTTGCAGCATGAGATGGTGCTTTGTCATGCGTGAAGATGATTTTGTTACAGAAAGCAAGGTTCTTCTTTTTGTACCATGGAAGAAAGTGGTCAGTCAGAAACTCCACATACTTTTCAGAGGTCATTTTCCCACCTTCAGGGACCCTAAAGGGGCTGACCTCTCTCACCATGAGTCTGGCCCAAAACGTGACTCTGCCACCTCCTTGCTGATGTCGCAGCCTTGTTGTGACATGGTGGCCGTCCACCAACCATCCACCACTCCATCCATCTGGACCATCCAGGGTTGCACGGCACCCATCAGTGAACAAGACTGTTTGAAAATTAGTCTTCATGTAGTTCTGGGCCCACTCCAGCTGTTTCTGTTTGCGAGCATTGGTTAGGAGTGACCGAATAGAAGGTTTGTCCATGAACATAATTAACGGGGTGGCCTAGTGGTTAGAGTTGCCCTGGATCCAGATTGTGGGTTTGATTCCCTCACCAGTAGGTTGCCCTGATGTACTCTTGAGCAAGGTACCGTCCCCGTCACTGCACCCCGGGCACGTTCATAGCTGCCCACTGCTGCACGGTGTTTTCATGGGTTAAATGCAGAGGTCCAATTTCATTTTGGTTCACTGTGTGCTGTGACCTCACAATGAGAAGGGTTGTCACTTTCACTTTCACTTAAACTGCCAGCCTCTGGAGGAGGATCCTACACCTTGACCTTCAAAGACCTGTTTGCTGCTTTGTAATGGTATTTTAGCAGCTGCTCTCTTAATCCAATGTATTTGTCTGGCAGAAACCTTCCTCATTATGCCTTTATCTGCACGAACGCATGTGTGCTCTGACTCAGCCACAAATCTATTAACAGTACGATGATCACGCTTAAGTTTCCATGAAATATCTATGGTTTTGATACCTTGTCCAAGGCATTCAACTATTTCATGCTTCTTGGCAGCAGAGAGATCCTTTTTCTTTCCCATATTGCTTGAAAATGGTGGTCTGCTTAATAATGTGGAACATCCTTCAGTAGTTTTTCCTTTAATTGGGCTCACCTGGCAAACTCATTATCACAGATGTCCCAGATTGATTTCAGTGATCCAAAGAGCCCTGAGACACAATACCATCCATGAGTTAAATTGAAAAGCAAAATATTTAATCTATGATACTTAAATACAATTTGCATAATAATTTGAAACGTGGTGTAGTAAAAAATATATAATAATAAATAAATATATAATAAATAAATTCTACAGGATTATAATACAGTAATAAATGTAGCTTATACCTCAGCAGGAAGTGATTAAATCATAAATCACAGTATTATCCATTAATGCTGGTGTAGTGGTTCTGTAATGTTGATCTAGTTGTCCGTAGGCTTGCATGTGATTAGTTGGTATGTAAACATTTATTAGTCTCCTATTGGCTGCACACAAGACTAAATAAAGTCAGCAGGGTACAATGCAGTGTTCATGGTCTGTTTTTCTTTCTAACTCTAGCGGGACTTTGATATTGTATGCATCTAATTTTTTTTTTCTTTCTGTGTCACACAGTTCTCTCCGTATACCTGCTGTGCACAACATGGACTGACGCCTTTGCCTCTTGTGTTGCTAAGGATGATCCTGATGGCAGGACGACCTACTCCCAGAATGGGAGTGTAGAAAACAGTGACTTCACCTGGTTAGACAATGTGAGCATTCATTGTACCCATTAAAGGCACCAAAAACATGTGTTCGGTAATAATTTAGAGGATAATTGCCTGGAAATGTGAACATTCACTGGTGTCTATGCGGAAGTGTCCATCACTGAAGAAATTCTGCGTGTATAGATCGCACATTAATTCCAATTAATTAATTGATTTTGGTACAATTAGGACTAAACCAGCTGATACTAGAGCAGAAATATAGAGGCCATACCACAAATCATTTGCAGGAAGAATCAGAAAACCTAAACAAAAGTATAGAGATAAGCCTCTGGGGAAAAAAAAAAAAGATTAATGGAATAATGAGACAAAAACGAATCTCATTTTTGGAAAGGCCAAACTGTGGAGAAGGAAAGAACATCAGAGAAGCTCATGGACATAGTGGAGGTAATGTCATGACTTGGGTATCATGACTACTTCTGCAAAAAGCCGTGTAGTCTTTATTGATGATGTAACGCATGATGGTAACAGAAGAGGGCATAGTGAGTAGATTAAGAGCTAAAATGTTGCTTTGGCTGCAGAGTGCCTAAAGATGCAAGTTGTCTACAAAAGGCGTTCCCACCACTCTGCATTCAGCAGTAAACTAATCACCAGCCTGTAAACATCTGCACTGTTTTTTCACAGCTTTCTGCCTTTAGCATCCAAATCCACTTTGCACAAAAATGGTTCAGTTATCAGTGTAGGGGTACTAATAAATATATATACCAGTAATCAATACATTTTTTTTAAATGTAATTTTCTCCAACACTGCAGCCCCCTGACGATGAAGGTACTGTCTGTGATGAATGTACCGTCTGTTGTGCAGTCTGTTGTCTGCACTTGTTGCTTTGTCTTTTCTTATGTCGTGTCTTATGTGTTATGTTGTCTGATGTCCTATGTTGTGTCTGATGTCCTATGTGCACCAGGGTCCTGGAGGAACGTTACTTCCTTTCACTGTGTACTGTGTATATGGCTGAAATGACAATAAAATCCTACTTGACTTGATTTTTTGGACATTTTTTACCTTGACGTTTTTTGTAAAGGTGTTTTGCAAATGATCTATCATATCACATTTGGATAACTTGATTGTATTGGGTGTGTATACATTTGCACAGTCTACTCAGACTTTCATTCATCCAATAACATGCTCATCACTGTATTGTGTGTTTTTACAGGGCACGGTAGTGGCTCATGAAGAGAGCTATGATGAAAGCAAAGTGCTGAGCTACGGACCTCACAACCTCACTTTGAAGAACTGCTCTGAAAACATCATGTTTAAGCTGGACCTAAAAGTGGTTAGTAGTGACTGCGTTCCACTCTCTCCCCGCCTGCTTTTACGTCCTCCGGGAGAGGTTGCTACAGGTCAACAGTCAGGATCTGAGCATGTCACTTTCTGGTGATAAGCTCCCCCAGCTGGAGGGCATGATCTCTGGCCCTGACACACTCTGCCCCTTTCTGTCTTTCTTTCGCTCCTTTTTTGGTAGTTTTGCTCAGTCTGTTCCTCTTTCTCTTTTTCTTTGTCTCTTTTTATATTTGCCTTCATTCGGTCTTTAGCTCTCTCTCTCTTCCTGCACCCTGCTCTCTCTCTAGTTTAAGATACAATTACAAAACACTGATCTGATCTCTGCACTCTGCAAGTCTTTTGGTGTAGGATCAGCTAACCTGTACTTTTTTTTTTCTCTCTCTCCACAGAAGCCAATCAGCTGCCCCCGTGAGTGAAACTCTTCCTTTTTAAAGATAATCAGTTGAATTCAGATTTAATGTGTCTCATTATTAAGCACTGTTATATGTACTAGGGAAGTGTAATATTTATTGGTAGCCATAATCTACTAGGGACTAAAGCTGGACGAAGAAATTTAGCATTTTTTATTATTGATAAATTAAATGCCACATGCAAGAGGAAGCAGAAGAAAAAATGTTTTAATGTTTTAGTGTAGTCATATCGGAGGGGTTTTGTCATTTCCAGCTCCTCCCACAACATCTTAATCAGATTCAGGTCAAGAATGTGACGAAGCCATTACAAAATCTTAATTTCTTCGTTTTTTCCAACCATTCACTTCTTTTCACAGCACTGTATTTCTCTATTTGTACAGCTATAGACTGTATCCACCATTTCAGAGTTTAAAGTTTGGACGTTTTACTTTAATAAAAAGCTTGGACTTTGCTGTTATTTGAATTCTTCTGAATACAGCATTTATCAGGTTTCACAGAAAAGTCTAAACTAGGCATCAGTGTGTATTTATTAAGGTTTGTAGGTTATTTGTGTTTTTGAAAATAAAATACTGAAGACGTGCTGTGCGATTGCCCAGCGCTGTGCAGCACTGATTTTCTGCTGAAAGTAAAACCAAAGAATATGTTTTTTTGTTTTTTTTTCTGTTTTACAGATAACTGCTCTAAGAAGCATCCCCATAAAGGTGAGCATCTTTATGTTCTTAACATTAATACAAAATTGTATGAATGTTCTGTTCAGTAGCCACAGCTGAGTGATGTCTTTGGCTAATGCTGTGGTATGATTTGTGGTATGATACCCAAAACTGATCCCTCAAATGTACTTTTCCATAATAAAGTAATATCATAAAAAGAAAGCTTATGAACATGAAACGTGGCTCATCCATCAAATCAAATGGCTTGAATGCCAGAAAAATAGGGAAGAACTGTGAGCATATTAAAGTGGTGTACCTTTAGCTGTGTAATATCAGTAAACAAGAAAAGATATCCTTGTTTAGGCTTTGAAATATTAAGGGTTGTTTTGAATGAGTTGAACCATGAAGTTCAAGAGTTCAACATTAGACTGTGTTTGTTTGGAAAGAAAATCCGCAGCCACGCCTACATTTTGTGCACAAGACTGTATAAATGTGCTCTAATACCTGAGTTTCAGGTACAGTCTGTTTAAATCTCCAACACTTTCTTCCAACTGCTTGATCTCTCTTCTGAGCCTCATCCAGCCGCAGAGGAATCCACTGCAACCGGGGCAGGATTTTAATGCTTAGATTAAATGAACTGCTAAATCAGAAAGAATGAAAGCGTGCCTTCATTCTAACAGTCATTGCAGTCGTTGCAATAGCATCCGGTTTTCGATCGATTTTTTTTTCTTAATGGACAAGTAAAAACCAAGCTGAATCCTTTAGTTGTATTTTTTTTTTTTGATTACTTGACTTAACGAACTGAAATGTGTTTAAATATTTGCTGCCATGTAGAACCTTCCCCTGATGCTTCTGCTGTGATTGTCGGCTGTTCGTTTGGTGCTGTTGGTCTGCTGGTGGTCATCATTTTCATCTGGTGGAAATTCTGCAGAGAACGTCCGACACACATTCTGTGAATATTTATTGATCCCCAGCAGAATCAGTTATCACCTGATAACTCGTACATTAATGCTGGGTCACATGCAGATGTATAAGAAATCCAGCTTTGTGTTCACAGAGATTTCCAGTGAGAAGAGAAGAACAACTAAAGCTTGCCTGCTTCGGGAATAATAATTAAATCCTCAGAACAACATCTCTGGAAAAGCAAGGAGATTCCATTTTGGGGAAAACTGGTTAAAATGCCATGCATTAAAGTTAAAGCATTAAAGTAGAACATGGGCATTATCTGGATCTCAGGTTGATGAAATAATGATTGTTCCTAAATTATGTTGTGTTACCCATTATGTAAGCTGTATAATAATAAGATTTTTATAACATAGGTTTTTTGACATTTTGATCAAGCACTTTAAGTAAATATGTTCTATTTATGGACCAAATATATTTATTGACAAAGGTTTTTTATTAAGATATTCTTGGAATTCATCCCCCCCCCCCCCCCAATTATGCAATGCAACTGCTGCTGAAAGCACTTAGATCCAAAATGGTATTGCACTGGAAGTGATCTGTGATATTCTCTGATGTAGCGAAGTACTGATTTCAAGACTTCTGTAAAAGTGTTGTTTTTTTTTTTTTTTCTCCATTATTTCATTTTTCAATTTTATAGCTACATGGTTTGGTTTTTTGTAATATTTGCACTATTGACAGACTGCTACAATAAAACAAGCCAATAAAAAGCCACTTTTTTACTCTGCTGTTCATTGATTGCTTGAAGGCTGAAACCCCTGCTTAGAGATTTAGTTCAGTTTGTGTGGGTGATGTGATGGTGGTTACTGAGATGCATGAAATAAAAAAAAACACCGCTTTAACTAGGGAGATTTTTCCCCTTTACAGCCGCAGCAGGTGCGCTCTTCAGCTTTTGAGTCATTAGCTTTAGCTGCTCCAAAATTTCCCACAAATTACAAATAAAAAACTGAATGCTTTTTAGAGTTTTGCCTTATATAAAGTGTAATACCAAGGTTTTTGTACAGTGTACAAAGTTGCAGTGCTCTCAGGAGAAATTTTTGGGAGGGAAGAAACGGGTTTTCCCCTTCAACTGAAATTGAAGTCAAGGCCTTGATGCCTTGACTGAAATCAAGTCAAGTCAAGTCAAGTAGGATTTTATTGTCATTTCAGCCATATACACAGTACACAGTGAAACGAAATAACGTTCCTCCAGGAACCTGGTGCTACACACAAGACAAGACAAGACAACATAAGACACAACACGGGGCAACAAGTGCAGACAAGACAGACAACAACAGGCAGCATGACAGACAGTACATTCATCCGTGGAGGGCTGCAGTGTTGTGGAACAAAGCAGCCCAGGTAGGTGTGGTGGTGTAGTGGTGTGGTGGAGCAGCGTTACTGAATGCACAACATACTATTTAAACTCTGTGACATCATAGCGTACCCAAACTCCACCCACCTGTATTTGGCCACACCCCTGCGCACTCACCTTGTCCCCGCCCTGGGGTAGTTTAATCCTGATTCTTATCACAAACTGCTAGACATTATTATTCATGGCAATTATGTATTATTTACAAATGTGTGCTGCTTCACTTCCTCTGACCCTGTGCTAATGGTTTTGATCCTCAGCAGCAGTCAGTTTTACACAAAACTCCACATATTTCTGATCGAGCTTAGAGGTGAAGGTTTGGTCGGCTTAATTTACAGGCTACACTTTAGCGTTTTCTACCACTTTTCAAAACTGTCGCCATGGGAACCAGTCTGCACACAGTGAGAAAAAGAGGCAGATGAACTGACCAATTAGAGCACTGTTTTACCTGAATCACACTCAAGAAGATGCTACAAGACACAACAGTGCTTATTGGCCCGTTTCAAATTAGGATAAAAAGAAGAAAAAATATGCAGTTTAAAAAAACTAAGACCTTTTTGGAACTTAAACAATCTGAATGTATTTTAGGAGAAGCCATAAATAACATCATCTTTTAAAGGTGGCATAATTGGTCCACTTATACTAAACATGGCAATAAATTCATTTTAGACGGAATACTATCAAGTTAGTTGAAAGCTAGCTGTTAACTGTTCTCATTTGCTTGTCCATTTATGTGCAGATATGGTTTGATTTATTTGATTTTCATACTGTAGCATTTCTTTCTCCAGAGCCTCAGTTTACAGTTAAGTTCATGTCTGTTTTGAAGGCATGGGGGAAGCTGTCTGGACTTTCAGCAGCACTCAAAGAAAGGAAATTCACACCAGCATGGTCACATAAATTTGCTTACCTTTATTTAGCAGCGGTGGCCTAGTGGTTAGGGCGTTGGCCCTATGATCGGTGGATCGGGGATTCGAACCCCTTCCCAATAGGTTGCTCTGAGGTAATCTTGAGCAAGGTGCCGTCCCCGTCTCGCTGTAACGGTGGCAGGGAGTAGGGAGGATGCCAAAGTTCAGATCATAGTTTTATTAACTATATTAATAAAACGAAACAAAACCAAGGACTGCAGTTCTAACTAAAATCAAGGAACTGCAGCCTAAACCAAGATACCAACTACAAAAACCACCACAGAGTGTGTAGGCTGAGCCTAACTAATGAGCCGCGCTCTGTTCTGACTCATCAGGGCTTAAATAGTCAGCCCCAATGAGGCACACCTGTGCCTTCATTAGCTCAGGTGTGCTCAGTCAGAACAGAGCGCCCTCTATCGTGCCCAAAACACCTCATCCGTGACACTCGCTCCTCCCTGCGATAGGCTGGCGACCTGTCCAGGGTGCGTCCCCCGTCCTTCGCCCCCGCGACCCCGTTTGGGACAAGCAGCAGAAAATGGATAATGTGCTGATGTGATCGATCAATAATTGTGAAATTAATCACTAACTTACCTGATTCCTACTCAATATGTAAGCAGTAAAATTACCAAAATGCATCCCTTCATTCCCCTGCATTCACATATTGAGCCTGTTGTTTGTGTGAAAGCCAGGGTTGTCCCCCTCTGCTCTGGCGGGCTTTCCACTGCCTCATTGGTAAAACATGCAGTGATTAATAAATTAGAATAAAGTCTTTTCTTTCATGGTCCAAAGCTGAATGGGTGGGAATGTGAGTAGGTTGCTTGTCCTTGACATCATACACATTGACCTCCAGAGTTCCTGGCATGCACTCATAGTATACCTCAGTAAAAAGCTCATTCTTTTTCTGATTTTGAGAATTTTTCACTTGTGATTAGACGCTTGTGTCCTTTCTGCCTTCTGGCTTTGAACCAATTGAAACTTTATGATCTGATCTAACTATAGCCTGCACTAACAGTGATGCTTTCAGTTTAGTCATATCAGTAACTAAATAAGATTATTATATAATATATATATATATATATATATAATATCAGAGACTGTATAGGCTCTCTTCATATTTCTTTTCAGCATTGTTTCCAACTGATCATGTTTATGATGTTTCATGCTTGGAACGCAACCAAACTCTCTTGCATCATGGGTTGGCATCTTCAGTCCATCTGATATGAAGATCTCTGGACTGTGGAAATAAACCTTCACGTCATGAGAAGTGTGATAGAAGTGGTATAGACATATCTTAAGGTTAGGCGGATTGAGAAAACATTCCAAAGCACAACCAAATGCACATTAGCTTTATAACAATTTGAATTTATTTTAATTATCATCAGTTGTCATCAATAATATGTATTAATTTACACATTTGTATTAACAATATGGAATTGTTATTAAGAGTAGGTACTTTTTTCACAGATGTATCTCTGTGTTATCAGTCTGAAAAATGAGCAAAAACCAAAGAGTACTTCATCTTCCATCTCTCTACAGGCTTTTCACGTGGTGACATTTAAATCCACAAACCAAAATCACTCATTTCTTCTTTCATACACTCCCACATTTTTTCACAACTGCTCCTAAACACCAGCTTTCAACTCCTGCACTTATATTGCCTAACACTCCCTTTTTAATTCATTTATCAAACGTTTAACCCCTTCTTTCAGTAAAATTGACCGACTTTGCTTCAGTGAACTATGTAAGAATCTGGTACTCTTGTTCACTTGTTCACTGCCTTCTGTGACGAGAGCAGGTGAAATGCTAGAAGCTGAATGAAGGTCTCTGGAGTCTCGTAAAGTGGAAACCAACAAGGAAGTGGTGCCATTCATTTTTTATCTCCTTTTCTATCATTGAGTCTGCCAGTGCTGTGGGTCTGGTGTTCTTTTAGCCCAAAACCACTACCTCCATATCCACATCTGTTCTTCATTCTTGTAATCTGCTAAAAATCAATTGCTGATTAACTTTTACCCAGCCAAGAAACAAACTAATGAACCCTGTAACTGACTGAGGCAAAATAATGAATTGTCCCAGATATTAGATACCAACCGATGATTTTTTTTAAGTGCAAGAGAAGAAAGTGTAGAAAGATATAGAGTAGAGCTAAATAGAGAAGGTTAGCCCCCTAGGTATTTCTTGAACAAGTGCAACTTCAGATGATGCTTGAAGACAGCAAGGGATTCAGTCGTTCTGACCAAAAAAGGAGCCAGGATTGAGAAAAGACCCGATGCATGTTGTCCTCTCCTTAAGAGAAGAGGAAGTTCAATGTGAGCAGTGACTGATGTTCTCAACAGTGGCCTAGTGGTTAGGGCGTTAGCCGCATGATCGGAGGATCGGGTGTTCAAACCCCTTCCCAATAGGTTGCCCTGAGGTACCCTTGAGCGAGGTACCCTTGAGCAAGGTACCGTCCCCATCACTGCTCCCCGGGCGCTTTCAATAGCTGCCCACTGCTGCATGGGTTTGAGTGTGCATGGGTTAAATGCAGAGGTCCAATTTCGTTGTGGTTCATGTGTGCTGTGCCATGACCTTGCAATGACAAGGGTTGTCACCTTCACTTTAAGGGATTAAATTAAGTGGAGCTGGATTGGTGCAGGTCTCAGGTGTAATCCATGTCTGTGAAGGCCAAGATGCCAAAGTAATGGAAGGATGCAAGTCCAGAAATTGAGTCAACTTTCTAGACGGATGATGGACAGTTACAAAAATGGATAGCTTACAAAAATGAAGACTCAGCTTAGTGAATACAAGAAACAAAACTTTGGAGGGCCTGTCAACAGCTGGGTAGAATATTTACAGGCTGAGCGACGGCCTCACAATCACATATTGTTCACTCCAGACACGTCAGTACTCCTGAGGGTCATGAGGTTGTGCATGTTGATTTGTTTTCCCACCACAACCCACTAATGGGCGGGCGGCCTGTCCAGAGTTTGTTCCCCGTCCTTCGCCCTGTGTGAGTTGGGATGGACTCCAGCACTCCCCCGCTACCCCGCTTGGGACAAGCGGCAGAAAATGACTGACTGACTGAGCCACTAATCCTAAACCACAGAGCACACCACTTACATTTACATTTACATTTACGGCATTTAGCAGACGCTCTTATTCAGAGTGACTTCCATCTCCTAACTACAGGGACAGTCCACCTGGAGACACTCAGGGTTAAGAGTACTTTCTTGCTCAGGGACCCAGTGGTTGTAGTGCTAGATTCGAACCTGGGACCTCTTGAGCCATAGGTCCATAGGCAAGTACCCTACCACTAGACCACCTCCACCCCTTTTAACTTAAGCACGCTGACTTGGCAGTAGGGCCTTTTTGAAAAGCACTGGTGATGAACACGAGGGACCAAGAAGTTAAACCTAATGAATATCATGATGTTACACTTTAAATCAACCATGCTACTTTCTGATCTCTTCTCAGCACTGTGCACTTGCCACTAATGTTAGTGGGTGGCGGTGGTCCAGTGGTAGGATACTTGCCTACTTGATACTTGACCTCAAGTCATGGCTCAAGAGGTTCCAGGTTCGAATCCCACCTCTAGCACTACCACCACTGGGTCCCTGAGCAAGATCCTTAACCCTGAGTTGCTCCAGGGGGACTGTCCCTGTAATTAGGACATGGAAGTTGCTCTGGATAAGAGCATCTGCTAAATGCCGTAAATGTATTGGAATCAATTTGATTCTAGCATGATTATTATTGTAATGCAGAGAAATTAGAAGCGCCAGACATTGTGTCTTTATAGCAAAAGATTTGACTGCAACACATGAAGAATTAAAGCATGTATACATCTGTTCTCCAACAATAATTTTATGCACTTAATAAAAAAAGAGAGAATTGCAATGAGAGGGAGAAATGTCTTGGTATGACAGAATTATTTCTGAACTGAATGACCAAAATTTGGTAAGTTTTACAACCTGCTGTAAAACCTGGAAAAAATGCCCTTCACTGATGACTGACATGTTCATATGAGTTAAAATGTCACCAGGGGTATTTTCAGAGGGGAAAAAGTGGTTTACCGTTCACTGGTGGTTTAGTCAGCAGCATTGCAAAACAAACAGGAACGCACTCTCTGCTGAACTCTAACAACAGTAACGTGTAAAAGGTTAATTATTCTGGTGTGCAACCCATGAACTAATATATTGATTGGGCATAATTTTGACTGTGCATTTAATAATTAGGTTTAAAACTGAGTCACAGCATCAAAACAGTGTCATTCTAGAATGTAAACTGATTATCACTGTTTATTGCACAGCCTGATCATGCACGAAGAGTCTGTCTGTTCCTCCTGACAGCTTTACGAGTGTTTTTACGAAGATGTAAAATAATGGGTGGCCTGTTTCCTACATATCTGTAAATCAAGTAGATGAAAAGAAATACCTTTAAACCTGCTCATTCTTCACTCTCATTCACTCATTTTCTGAGTCAAATAAAGGACATATAGCCTCAACAAAATATTGTGAAAATTTTAGGTCCATCTGATGAGTGTTACTGAAATTGGTCTTAAATGGATCACGGTGATTTGGTTCACTTATGACAATAAGTGACAAATTTTCAATTGGAAAAGAGATAGGTCTGAGTTTTGGGGTAAAAAGCCCTCCCCAGTGATGAGTATTTTGCAGTAGTATTAGAGTTTTTTAACTGTTTGTCCTGATTAGGGTCGCAGGTGGTGCTGGAACCTGTACCAGCTCACACAAGGACGAAAGGCGGAGACACACCATGTACATTTACGGCCTAATTACCTAATTACAGGGACAGTCCCCCTGGAGCAATTCAGAGTTAAAGGTCTTGCTCAGGGACCCAGTGGTGGTAGTGCCAGAGTCATAGGTCCATAGGCAAGCATCCTACCACCAGACCACCGCCACCCCACGCCACCATGTACAGATCACCAGCCCATCACAAGGCAGACACCCAGACAAACACACTCGGGTGTAAGGGGTAATTTAGTATCTTTGATTTACTGACATGCTTGTCTTTGGACCGTGGGAATAAACTACAGTATGGAGAACCATCATGCTCCATTCATTAAAACGGATGGAAAAAATGGATAGTACTTTATTTTAAATGAAACTTTTGGTGTTGTATTTTGATCATTAAGACTGTTTCTTTAAAAAAGCTAAGTCTAGAATGTTTTGTCGCAAATTAAATGTTCAGGAAATCCCCAGAGCTTTCCAAATACTTTTTTCTTCTAACACCAGGTGCCCCAGTAGAGCTCCATCAGTGCTCCATTTTCGTAGGGTTTTTTTGGGTGTAACGATCCTGCGCCAGTAGAAGGTGCCCTGCTCTGAGTGTGCACACCTGGGCATTGGGTGCCAGGTGTGCCTCATTGGGGGCTGGCGTTATAAGCCCCAGTGAATCAGAGCAGGGCGCTGGTCATTCTGTGTGCGCACTGTGCGATTATTTGTTATGTTTTACACCTGTTACGTTTAGTTTGAGTCCTGTGCACGTTATCAGTCATTAAAGTCCAGTACGAAGCTCTCGGCTCTGCGTTGGAGCCCAGCCCTCAACACCACACCATGACAGAAATGACCAGCCGCCATAAATGGACGTCCGCTCCCCTCCCAGGATTGGCCGACGCTATTCCTGTTCCAGCTCCAGCAACCAGGAGGGCGTGGCTGCGGAGCCGGCTCCCGCGGTAGCCCCTGGGGAAGTGGGGCTGCGATGCCGGCTCACTTGTCAGCACAAGGTGGGACTCAAGGGACATCCGCCATCACTGCGGAGGAGGCGGGGCTTGAGGGACGAGGCCCAAGTCCGCCGGAGGAGGCGGGGCTTGAGGGACGAGGCCCAAGTCCGCCAGAGGAGGCGGGGCTTGTAGCTGAGCAAACTGCGGCGGGGGGGAGAAACCTGTGCGGCCCTGGGTCTCGTGACTTCCAACCGCTCCAACTGCTGTTAGATCGCGTCCAACCTGGACGACATTCGCATGAAGACCAGCTCATGGTCTCTAACCTCCATGTCCGAGTCCGAAGCGCCTCCTGGAGAAATTCCGCCTGTTGCGCCTGGAAGCTCGAAGGTCCGTTCATCTATCATCGTCTCATACCGGAATCAAGGAGCAAACACGTAGCTTCCACCAAGGTACGGTTTAATCAGAAACAAAACAGTGTCACACGGAGCAGACGGTAAGAAAAGAGTGAACGGACAAGGCTGGGTCGGGCTGGTACTCGGCTCTCCAGGTGCAGGTGATCAGTGGTGGCTAATGAGGGCGATTGTGAAAGCCTGGTCAGATCGGGCCCTCACCCCGGCCTGGGTATGGCGGTGGGCGTGACATTGGGAGATAAACATTTCTCTAAATTGGGTTTATTTACATGATCATCCAGTATAATTTCACTACAAAGTAACTGTTTTCCAATACAATAAATATGTAATGTTTCAACAAAAAAAATGTAATTGTGCTTTAAAAATAAAAGGGACGAGAACTTATTCTTTACTGCCTTTTCTTACTGAGTTAACAGGTTTCTCCAGAAGACCCAATGACTCATTCCATTCTCTCATTGCAACTTTCCTATTTTGATGTGTGCCCTTTATCAGAAACCTCCTTCTTAGCAGCGCTGCATCACAGTTCGAGGCAGTGACCCATCTGTTTGTGCATAGTTTGTTTGCCGCAATTCATCAGTAATCTCTGATCACTTGGTCTGGCAAGCACTAAGATCTTATCTAAGGTCTTACTATGATAGCACAGACGTGTTGAAATCCCTTTCTGAGACCATTTATTGTAGGAACCATACAAACTGATAGGAAGTGGAAAGGCAGGAAGTGTCTCTGAAGGATGATTTTATTCTTCAGTTAATGCTCTGAAGGGGGGAATCCCTTTCTTAGTGTTTCAGTGGAGCAGCGGTGGCCTAGCGGTTAGGGTGTTCGCCGGAGGATCGGGGGTTCAAACCCCTTCCCAATAGGTTGCCCTGAGGTACCCTTGAGCAAGGTACCGTCCCCATCACTGCTCCACGGGCGCTTTCAATAGCTGCCCACTGCTGCATGGGTTAAATGCAGAGGTCCAATTTCGTTGTGGTTCATGTGTGCTGTGCCGTGACCTCGCAATGACAAGGGTTGTCACTTTCACTTTCAGCAATGTAGTTTCCATAGATGTTCCCGCCGGCCTGTTTATTTTTAAGTGAAGCACAGTTCATTAGAAGCACAACTCAAGTGTTTAGTTACAATTTTGATAGAGCTGCAAACTTTAAACGGTAGGGGCAGCCGTGGCCTAGTGGTTAGGGCGTTGGCCAGAGGATCGGGGGTTCAAACCCCTTCCCAATAGGTTGCCCTGAGGTGCCCTTGAGCAAGGTGCCGTCCCCGTCACGTTCCTCCCTGCGGTGGGCTGGCGACCTGTCTAGGGTGTGTCCCCATCCTTCGCCCTGTGTGAGCTGGAATGAACTCCAGCACTCCCCGTGACCCCTTTTGGGAAAAGCGGCAGAAAATGACTGACTGAATTTAAACAGTAACCAGATGAATCAAACAAATCCCTTAAAATGAGACAATACAGATCCAACTGTCACCAGAAGTACTTGGACATCTTAAGATGTATTTAATTTTTCTTCCAAGTATTTTTGCTCTATTATTTAAAAGCTTCATTTAAACATTTAGTCTAAACTGTACATTTGTGTGTGAGACAATTATTCATTCATTGTCCTAAACCCTTACCCTGGGGCTCTGGGCTCTATTTTAGGGTGAAATGATTTCATTCCAATGAAATCTTTTTAAAAATTTGTATTCAGTTTTGAGCATTCAGTACATCACAGATCCGATCAGTAAAATATACCAATCTGTTGTATCGTCTTGCTGAATCAGAGTAATCTGCGCTCACACATTTACACATCTTTTAGAAGCAGGTCACCAGCTTTGTAAAATTCTCCAAGAGTTTCCCCTTAATCATGGTTATAAGCTTTTTTCCAAAAGCTGCACCTACACACAGCACATTACACGTGTCAGTGATCTGCATCATCTATGATGTAATTGTTCCATTACTGTGAAATGTGGCCTTTATGTTTTTTTTTTCACACAGTCATTTAAAACATTCCTTCATCACAGATTCATACAAAAGAGTGAATAAGACTGCAGGATGGGTTGGAGCCGTGTGAAATGTGGCTGCAGCCAGAAGGCCAGACCCTTTTTTAGGAACAGACACAGAAGTGAGAGTTTCACTCACACACACTCATAGGCTTTAGCGCTTACAGTACATCCTAAGGATTCCCCCAGTCCTTTCTCTTTTAAAGTTTTACATTTCATTTTTCTCAATCCACCATTGCAGTAGATCTTTACCCAATTTAATGCAGAGGCCTTTAAAGAGGAATTCTGAAACTTTAAAATAAGGTGTACAATTAGAAGTGTTTAAATGTATTTAAAAGAAAGTCTGTTTTATTGATATTCATTGATTGATATTGAATTCTTATTTTACACCCTTTAGAAAAAACGTATTATCCTGACGTTTGGGGTGCTGCACTTTTTTTTCTTTTTCTAGGGGGAAATTATTGAATTAAAATGTGTTATCTGAAATAAATCTATATTTAAATATAATGTATTATTTCAAATAAATCCTTATTTGAGGTGCTTTTCAGAATAAAGAGGATAGCAGTTGGGATTCTCTGATACAGTGATCTAGATGTGTATTAGACTTCTTTTACCCCTCCCCTGTGTCTCTTGATCTTAACTGCGACAAGATTCTCTCACAGGAAAAACTGGCATGCACCACAGTGAACAATCTGAAATGCAGCTACAAGAGTAAATGTAGCAGTTATTTTAATTCTTATTTGGAAGGAAACTTCATTCTGCCTGTTTTTCCTCTACTGATTTACATAAAAGGATGCTGCTATCTGTAAGGCTGAGGCGGTGTCTAGAGTAGAGTAGAGTAGAGTAATCTTTTATTATCCCACGAATGGGAAATTTGGGTGTTACAGGGCTCTTATAAAAGTGACAGATGTACAGAAAAGGAATAGGGAAAAAAAAAGATATATTAAAAAATAGAGAGATAAGGAAAGAGGAACAAGTACAGGAGAAGTACAGGAGCTATAAAAAATAAAAAATAAATGATCTATCTATCTATATAAATATATATACATATCTACACGGAGAATTAGGTGACCATATATACAGTACACAGTAATAATACACGATAATAAATACGTTTTAAATAAGTTATAAATATATATAAATAAACAAGTAGCAAGATATAAGTGTAATAATAGTAATAATAATAATATACAATACAATAATAATATATAATATACATTAATAATAATATATAATATATAATAATTTATAATAATAAAACAAGCAATGTAATGAAATGTAATGTTATGATGAGTTGTGGAGTCTCCACAACAGGTAGGAATGACCTGCGGTAGCTCCTTCTTACACTGCGGGTGTAAGAGTCTGCTGCTGAACGAGCTGCTCAGTGCTCCTACAGTCTCGTGTAGGGGGTGGGAGGTGTTGTCCATGATGGATGTTAGTTTGGAGAACATCCTCTCCTCCCCTACCTGCTCGATGGACTTGAGCGGGCAGTCCAGGACAGAGCTGGCCCTCTTGACCAGTTTGTTTAGTTTCCCTCTGTCCCTCTCTGCGACTCTTCCACACCAGCAGACAACAGCGTAAAAAACAGCCGACGCTACCACAGACATACACAGCTATTGGACATACATACTGACTGAGTGAGAGTGAAACCAAGAGTGAGAGATATTGAGAATGACCAACACTCTGCTCTGAGTCATCGGGATCTTGAGACCGTTACTAAGGCCGGCACAAAACTACAGGGGGCCCTGGGCCCAGCTACAGCCACGTCTAGGGCAGCAGCCGGCGGCGAGAGGTAACCCAATGCATGCGTCCATAAAGTTGATCGCTGGACCATTTCACTGGGCGGTCGTGGAAGCCATAGGTGCAGTTGGACAAAATACGTTTGACTAATCATTTAATCATTTTCTAATTTCTCTCTGCATATCATGCAGACAGGCAAGACAGTGCCATTGGCAGTGAAAGCAAATGAATCAGTTCATGCAGTATTACGCTAAAATAAAGATATAAGTTAAAAAAAAAAAAAAACTTTTTCCAATAGTTTTTTTTTTTTTTAATCAAAGCTCAAGAGAGGAGCCCATGCATGCGGCTCTGGAGAGACTGACCTCTGGATTTAATTAAGCTAGTGTGGTTCTTGTGTTAGAACCAAGCATGCAGAGTTATTGCCATGTATTTTATTTTCTAGGTCCACATAAACATTTGTGTGGTTTCATATCTAAAAAAAAAACGCCAAATTCTATTCTTCCTATAACATAGAAGCAAACAGTCTGGTTATATGTGAGGTTTGTAAAAAGGGGGGCTGGAAACTTTTGGTGCACAAAGATGTTCCTCTGTTGCTTTCTTAAGTGTTATTTCCACAGAAAGTGCCTTACAAACAAGTGTGCTCGCAGCCAGTTGTTTCAGGAAGTTCAACCACAGGTTCTTATGCAGCCATGAATCAAATGTATGTTGGACAAGATTTGAAGATAATTGCAAAAAACACAAGGATCCTCATAACACACTCACACGCAAGCACACACACACACGCATACACCCATGAGGGTACCCATGCAGTTTGCATGGCGCTGGTCAGGGGGATTTCATCTGTTTTTTCCATTCATAACCACAGAAACTGCACAGAATAGATGTTAGCTAACAGTAGCGACTACGCTGACAGTTCAGAGCAAAAGTTCAAAGAAACCAGCAAGATTAACCAAAAAGTGCTGCTACGGCACAGGGGGCCCTTCATGTACAGGGTGGTGGTGGTAGGGTACTTTCCTATGGTCCAGTGGTAGGGTAATTGCCAATGGCTCAAGAGGTTCCAGGTTTGAATCCCACTCTCATTCTGCCGCTGGAGTGCTGGAGTCCAACCCAGCGCACACAGGGCGAAGGACGGGGGACACACACCTGGACAGGTCGCCAGCCCAGAAAGAATATTATAGATTATAATGTTAGAGGAAATGGCTTCACGTTGCTGGAAGTATAGTATAGTACTATTAAGAAGTATTAGGCCCATGGGACTGCCCACCTCCCAGGACACGGCTGCAAAAGAAAGATGCAACCCTAGGTTGATCAGAAAGGGTGCATATGGTAGAGAAAGAGCCAAGAAACACATACAGACATTCTGAACCCCAAGGTAAATATACGTCACTGTCTGATCGCAGCATCTGTCGCTGCAGAAGAATACCCGAGAGGACTCCACTACTCAAAGAAGAACTTATCTTAAAAACTTTACTCTGCCTGTGGGGAATTCCAGATTACTCAACAGTAGAATATCACAAGCTTGTTTACTGGTTCAACAGATATTATTCGCTGTGATGGTCCCTGAAAAGATGATGGAGAAGAAGACATCTGATATAAAGCACAGTCCCCGCCAATAAAAAATATGCTGAGGGTCATATTATTTGGCACCTTTAATATGAATTTACTTTGGATATCTGAGCTCATCATTGTACTTCTACTTGTCTCTTTAAGTTTAGTCATTCTGGAAAATAGGATAGTTACTAAAAATGACAACATTACATGTGACCACTAATGACCATAATGTTTTAATTAGCATTCCTGCAGAAATTCTTCACCCTGAGGGGAAAAGCAGCAGGCCAGCAAGGCACCTCAGTGTATAAACAGGCTGTAATTGTATAGAAGTTGCCCAAAATGTGCAGCTCATCAAATAACTGCAATTCCAGCAAAGTAAAACGGTCGAGCGCTTAATTTCACTGCTGTAGAGCATTATGTGTCAAAGAAATACAGTCCAAGAGCGTTTAAAATCAAAATGAAAAGAAAAATTTCCCTTTAGTCATTTTAGCCCCATACCACTGTTATGTTTTGAAACCAGTCACACTTCTTACTTTCGTGAAAAACGATATTCTATGTTGTTGTTTAAAGATCAGTGAGATTTGTAGGGAAATCGCTCACATTTTCATAAAGTTTCAAAAAGTGCTGTTTCCTTTAAAAGGAAATCATTTCATATACCATTTTATATGATGAAAAACTAAATATTCCCTTGAATACCTTTTTTGCATTGATTTCAAATTGCAGTTTTGCAATGACTTGACTATTCAAGATGACTGACTGTGGTATTTAGCTGCAAACAGCCACGTTGATCCCACTCTCTAGGACACCATGTATCTCCAGCATGTATTGAATCCAAGGAATATCTATCCATCTCTCTAATAGCTAAGGATTTTGAGCATGGAAAAACTGTTTTATCAGGGTTTTCCCCCCAAATGTGGCCTCTTTGCTCCTTGAGCCATGCTGATCCAAGTGACACAAGTGCCACACACACACAGACACACCCTGGACAGATCACCGGTCCATTTCAGGATGGACACACACACACACAGACACACATGCATAAAGACACACACTCACTCACACATGTAAGTAATGCTCCTGATGTGCACGTCACACACAGACACGGGGAGAACATGCAGAAAAGATCCGGACGCCCCGCCTGGGAATCTAACCCAAGACCTTCTCACTGTGTGGCGACAGCGCTTCTCACAATGAACATGACAGTGGAAGATTGTTCTGGGCCTTATTCTCCTTTCTTTTCCCCTCCCACTCCTTCTTCACCATTCTTCGTCACTCCTTCTGAGACTCCCTCATCATTCTTCATCCTTAGCAGAGGGGCATTCTGCCTATTGAAAAATAAAGAGGGTTTTCTGTCAGTCATGGGCCCAAATCTCCCAGTGTGTGTGCTGTGTGGACATAGTGATCACAGATCCCCGCTTCAGTGCAAACAAGGAGAATTTCTCTGAAATTAAAGATGTTTTTCCACAATGTTTCATTCGTACTAAAATCATAACATACAAATCATTACAGATTGATTTAAAGTGACTGAAGTGCAGCCAGGTTAGCAAATATGGATTAGAAAAGGCAGAGAAGGACTAACATATATATATATATATAAACCAACCAACACAAGCTTGCCTTTCTTTCTCTCCTCCTCCCTCCTCCTCCTCTTCTTCTCTTTATATATTTATTGGTAAGTATTGTCTTGTGATGTTATTAATAAGTGTGATGTTATTAATAAATCAGTGGTGATGGTCTAGTGGTGGGTACTTGTCTATGGATCTATGGATCAAGAGGTCCCAGGTTTGAATCCTACCTCTAGCACTACCAGCACTGGGTCCCTGAGCGAGACCCTTAACCCTGAGTGTCTCCGGGGGGACTGTCCCTGTGATCAGGACATGCAAGTCGCTCTGGAGAGGAGCGTCTGCTAAACGCTGTAACTGTAAATCAGCAGAGCGCGCTATTGTATTCGTGTTGTATTCACTGGACTGCGGCGTGCGCTGAGAGGGGTGGAGAGAGAGGAGAGGAGAGGAGAGGAGTCGAGAGGGGTGGAGAGAGAGGAGAGGAGAGGGGTGGAGAGAGAGGAGAGGAGAGGAGAGGAGTCGAGAGGAGTGGAGAGAGAGGAGAGGAGAGGGGTGGAGAGAGAGGAGAGAGAGGAGTGGAGAGGGGTGGAGAGAGAGGAGAGGGGTGGAGAGAGAGGAGAGGAGAGGAGAGGCTGTCTCTTATAC